>JAHBMJ010000281.1:28176-30077 GCA_018398765.1 Chromera velia | reverse complement strand
GGGGGGGGGGGGGGGGGGGAAGATACATGGTCGGTTGACATGAAGGAAGTCAGGAATGATCGACTGTGATTTGATAGGCCCCTCTCTCTCTCACACACACACATACACACACACACGCACGCACAGACACACGCACGCACACACACACGCACACACAGACACAGGGAGAGAGAAAGACACAGAGAAAGCAGGAAGAGAGAGAGAGAGAGAGAGAGAGAGAGAGGGAGAGAGAGAGAAGACCCACCAATCCGATAGCATAGCCTGCAGCCCCATCAGCATCGGGAATTCCGGGCACCGCCAGGCCGTACAGCAGCTGCCCGGCGTCGGGCTTGGAGATGATGAAATTGATCCAGAAGCACACAGCCATGATCAAAATCAAAAAAGCAAAAAAAAACTCCAACCGTTGAATACCCAAAGCGCGGATGAAAAGAAACGTGAACGTATCCACCAACGTTACAAGCATGCCTGCCCAAAGAGGAAACACCCCGGCCGTCAAAAGTTTCAACGCAATTGCGGATCCAATCACGGCCTGCAAATCTGCCCCAATGATAGCAAGCTCGGTCATTACCCACAAGATAAACGAGACAGGCCGACTGTACTCAAGTCGACACAAAGTTGCCAGGTCTCTTCCTGTCGCGGTGCCGAGTCTGGCGGAGAGAATTTGAATCAGCAGCCCGCCCACAGTCGCCCAGAAGAGGAGCCACAGGAGACGGAAACCGGAGTAATCCGTGCCCTTGGCCGACCCCGACCGAAGGGCACCAACTTGAAGGTCTCCCTCGAGGTTACCAGGGTCAAGGTAAGCCATTGCAACTAACCAACCTGTAAACTCACACACAGACAAAAATATCCATCAAGATGTCATTGGGGTTGACGTTGACAAGGACTAGGCGTCTTTATACCAACACAACGAGTATGTGAATGAACGATGGTGCACTTTTCTTTACCCGCCTCCCCCCTCATTTTTCCCCTGTCTCTGTCTCTAGGAAAGGATTCAGTACAGGGACCACGACAGGACTGCACGCGAAGCCTCTCTTCCCTGTTTCTCTGTGTGCACATTTCAGCTGACTGACTGACCTGCAGACAGAACGTACAGCCATGACTTCATATGCAAACATGCAATTAAGGAAGAGACGCACCTGGTCCCAAGAAGGACATGAACTTTCGCCAACTGAAGCCCGTCACTCTGTTGGATGACCCCAGAGGATCCTCTCCGACATCGACGTCCACCTCCCCCTCCTGGATCTCATCAACCGAAGAGACAAAGCCAGAGACAGGAGGAGACGGGGGGGCTGCAGTGGCCTGGGAGGGCCCTGCAACTGCAGCTAGCTCCCGAGGGGACTCGCCGGGCTGCAGTGCCTCGTTCACGTTCGACTTTTCTTCTTTGAATTCCATCGGGAGACAGGTAGAGAGACACACAGGGGGGAAACCAAAAGAGAGACGGGGATACACGACTGGGACAAATCAAAACCAGAGAGAGAGAGCTGCTCTCACCAATCTCCTTCTCGGATGCCTCACAGAAGATGGGCACACGCTGCAGACGAAAACAGGGACTCAGGGAGCCGGAAGGTCGCATGGGAATGGAAGAGAAGCCCTTGCAGCTAGTTCACGGTCGTCCTATCATCTGTTGCCCAAGCTGCCGGCCGGCCGAATCGGATCGTGGCAACCGCGGCCCGCCCCGGCGCGCGCGTTCTGTCGCATGCATGCATGGCCCGCGCGCGAGGGCGGCGCCGGGGGCTCTCGGAATGGCTCGGGGCCCGGCCTCATGCATTGACCCCGGCCGGCCTATAATGATCGACACTACGTAGCAGGAATTTGTACAAAAGCCGGGGTCCGCGTGGATGTTTGTATCGGTATGCATGCTCTAAACCTATTTTTTGTATATGCATGCAAATGCATATCAT
>JAHBMJ010000281.1:676-23176 GCA_018398765.1 Chromera velia | reverse complement strand
TGCTAGTAGGTTGCTTAGAAACCCTAGTAGAGGCCTAGTCTAACTGTCTGAGGCATCGCACACAATGGATTTAGTCACCATTACCACACAACGATTTTACTATTTAGTCAGTTTACTCTTTCAAGTTAATTATCGTCATCATCATACATGAGTTTAAAAAGCTTAATTAAAAAACGTCCAGAAATGCCTAGTCCTTGCCCAGAAACATGCATGCCAAACACGTTTATAATAACATTGAGGTCTGTAATACTATGTGGCTTGAAAAGTTTAGGACTACTCTTCGTTCCAGAAACTGGTAGAAAGAGACAGAGCTAGAGACAGAGAGACAGTCGGAGGGACGGGCTGCGTCACGGGCAGACAACTATAATACACATATATACATACACACACACAGTCACTGCACACACATACATACACAGAGAGAGAGAGAGAGAGAGAGAGAGAGACAGACAGACAGACAGAAACGGAGACAGAGACAGAGACGGAGACAGAGACACGAAGTGAGAGAGACGGAGTGAGACAGAGTATATGTTTTTTCTTCTTCCTCCTTTTCCTCATGTGAGACAGACTATATGTTTCTTCTTCTCCCTTCTTTTCTTCATGAACACAACAGACAAAAAGAAAGAAAGAACAAAGATAAAAGCACAGCACCAACAATCAAACAGCGTGGGCAGGGGGCCCGAAAGGTGAGAGTTAAGCGCCCCTTGCCTCTCCACCTTCCGACAGACTTTCACGTGATCACTGGTTTCACACGCTACTCCTCTACTGCTTCCACTCAAGACAAGAAAGAGAAGAGACAGACGGACAGATACACACACATGGAGACACACGGACACACACACACATACACACACACACTGTGACGCAAAGTACCACGCAAACTAAACAGGGTGCCAGGTTTCCGACCCACGCCGTGCACGGGGAAGTTGGAGGGTTGGAGGCAACAAACAGAGATCGAAAAAAAATAAGCAAACAGAAAATAAATAAATAAATGGGGAGGACGGAGGGTTGGAGACAACAAACAGAGATCGAAAATAAATAAACAGAAAATAAAAAAATAATTAAATAAATGGGGAGGACGGAGGGTTGGAGACAACAAACAGAGATCGAAAATAAATAAACAAACAGAAAATAAATAAATAAATGGGGAGGACGGAGGTTTGGAGACAACAAACAGAGATTGAAAATAAATAAACAAACAGAAAATAAAAAAATAATTAAATAAATGGGGAGGACGGAGGGTTGGAGACAACAAACAGAGATCGAAAATAAATAAACAAACAGAAAATAAAAAAAAATAAATAAATGGGGAGGACGGAGGGTTGGGGACAACAAACAGAGTGCAGCTAACGCAGTAGAGAGAAAAGTCAGAGCATGAGAACAGAGATCCGAAGAGAAACAAAAAAAGAAAAGACGGGCCATGCGCATCCGCTGAGCGATCGAAGAGCCAGCCACACACAAGCTAGGGGAAGCAGAAATTAAAGGAAGTGGGGGTATTAATTTAATAAGGAAGAGGAAGACGAAGGGTGTGCATGGATGCAGAATAAGCAGGGCAGATAGAATTATTACAGACCGAGTTCCAGCCTACGCAGCCTGGTGATCACGCTGCTCATCATCCACACACACCAAACCACCCAACCAATCAGCTGCATTCAATTACGGTCGGCTTGCAGTCTTTCTGTACATTCTCTTCATGCAAGTCTTTTCTCTGTGATTTCGCAATTCTCTCTTGATGTTTGGATCAAACAAAATGACCTCTTCATACAAATAAATATTCTTGTGGTAATGAATTTTCAAATGGCTTCAAGGTTCCTACCTCCTTGATTCCTGCTCACTTCTTCCGCTGGAATTCCCATTTGAACACAGGAACTGCCCCATCCTCCCCTCCACCCACCTTCTTCTTCCTTCCCTTCGCACTCACGTCCCTTCGCATCTCCAACCTCTGAAGAACCCGGTTCAATTGCCTCTGCTTCTCTTGACGCTTCTCCATCTCCTTGTAAGATCGCAAAAGCTGCCTCTCCCTTCTCGCACCTCCCTCGTCCCCCCCTTCATCTTCATCCTCTTCCCCCATCTCGCCTGAGCGTGATTTCTGCTGCTGCAGGCGCTGCTTCTTCAGAGAAGCCTTTCTGGGAAGGTTCGAGCGGTTGTCCAAAAACTCCGGAAGGGTGTCGAACGCTGCAGCCACTCTCTCCTCTGCCAATCTTTCCGCCTCCTCGTCTTCTCGCTTTCTCTTTCCCTTCTCTCTTTTCCCTCTTGCCTGGGGGGCTGACGCTGCGGCTGCAGAGAGGAGGTCGGCCTCCTCGTCAGAGTCCATGAACAGAGTGTGGGCGTTTGGCTTCTTCGCCTCAAGCATGTGCAGCTCTCCCTGCAACCCCTCCAACTTCCGTTTCTGCTTTTGGGACTTCACTGAAATCAGAGAACGGTCCAGGGCATTCAAGGCCTTCGCAGCTTTACTGTCGAAAGCCCTGTCACCCTCCTGGTCTCTATCAAGAATCACCTTCTTCCCATTCACCAACTTTGCCTTTTTGGCCATCTTTCTGCTGTACTCTTCCGGATTCCGCAGCCGTGCTATCTCAGCCAGCTCTTTCACCTTGTCTTGCTTCTTGTGAAAGTCCTCCGCCCTCAACTTGTAGTCCTTTTTCTTTTCCAACAAACCAAGACGCTGCCGCCGTTCTGGCTGATGACGCTCAAGGTGCACGCGCCTGTGCACCAAGTGCTTGTACGAAGACATTGCGAAAAGCAACTCAAGTCTGCAAACTGTTTTGTGGTCTGCCTCTAGCTCAGGAGACAGCAAACAACACTGATAGCGTAGACGGTTCCAACAAAGCAGACCACAGCCACTCTCTTCCTCGTCTGACAGGCTGTCAGTGCAGTTAGTGTGGAATCACTGTCTTTTCTGTTCTGGCTCTCAGCACACATGTAGAGACGTACGCAACAGTGCCTGCCAGGGGACCAAGCATCCAAACTCTAGATCTGACATCGACAGAACGCCGTTAACCGATTCTGTCCGCCGGTCCGCCGCCGGCCGGGCCGCGGCGCGCGGGGGCCTGCATGAAATTAAGTTGGCCGGGAGCATGATTTCTCGCAAAAATCAGACTGCAATCCTGTCATATCCTGTCGATCAGAGATTCACAGAGTTATTTTCCGCTCAGAGTTCCCGTCGAACTGACGCAGGTTGTTCGATCACGAATGAGGATCCGCAAAATCTTCGCCTCCGATGAATCCGTCAAGCTGCATGATTCAGTCCGCGGGCATTAATATAAGATGTGACAGCGACCCAACAGATCGATTGTATTGTTGAGCCGTCTCTGGTGAGAATCCAGTCGCGTTTTGCGTTCCTGCGTCGGCTTGCACGCACGGAAGTCTTTGCAGGTGTTTCTGTGCGCCAGAAAGAGCTGATCGGCACACCCGACTATCTGCTCCATCCAACATATAAGCAACTGAGAACGAACGGAAAAGATCCGGAGTCACGACAGCATCATGGGAACCCAGTGTAGCTCCCTGACAACAGATCAACCCTCCGTGGTGATCCGGTCCTTTCACTTCTCCAGTGCAACCAGAGTGGCGAGGCTCTTTCTGGAAGGCGGACCGCTGGCGGGATTGAATGTCCGTCCGTCTGTCTGTCTTCAAGATGACTCCTCTCGACATGTTCATGATCGTTACTTCCTATAGGCAGCGTATCCGTCTCCCTCTCTGTTCAGGTGGAGCAACCCATACGCGACCCTCTCACTGGCTTTCCCTCGGTTTCCTTTCTTTCCGCTCTGTTCGCTTCTCTTTGTGTGGATTCCCTTTCTCATGATTGAATTTATGGACGGATGGATGGACGGACGGATGGATGGATGGATGGACGGACGGATGGATGGATGGATGACTTCATGGAGAACGAAGAGCTCTTCAGAGCGATTTTCCCGTCCCATCCCGTGTTCCCTCCCACTCACGCTATCAATCTACCAACCAAACAACCAAACCTACAAACCAACCAATCAACCAACCAACCAACCGATGGCTTCATTCATTCTACCCACGTCGACTTCGGAACCCTCGAGCGAGACGTCACTTCATTTATTTTCATACAGAATTCTATTTTCATGAAAATCAACAAATCAATGAATAAATGAATACAGGCCCACGTCGACTTCGGAACCCTCGAGAGAGACGTCATCTCCAACGCATTCAGGGACGTCCCTGTCAGGAAGGTCAGCAAGGAAGGAAGGAATTAAGGCAGGCTGGCAGTCAATGGGTAAATTGATGACGATGACCCGGTCGGTCGCTAGAGGGAGGTCTGTGCTGTTGTTTCTCTCTCTCTCTCTCTCTCTCTCTCTTTGCACCATCGGACAAACAAAAGACGCACAATCGGAAACGTACAATAATTCCCTCTACTTTACCTGCATGTTCCCCTTCCCCGAACGAAGCTCACCGGTGCTTTCCCGAAATGATGAAGACAGACCGCAATACAAATCTCTCCGTCCCGTCCCACAGGGAAGCGATCGAGCTGCATGCGTGACCAACGAATCGAGTGCAACGAATATGCACTGTCACGTGAAAAGAAAAGATGCCTCGGTGGGTCTCTCGATTGATTGATTGCAGAAACCGGACCTGCTGATCGTTGTGCACAAGTGCGGGGATGCGCGCATTCCGCTCACTGACGAGAAGGGCCGAGGAATGGGGTACCACAGGGCCCTGCAGAACAACATCCACACCGCCGCTGGTCTGTCTTTGCAGACATTTATTTACAGACACACATACATACATACATACATACAGACATACATAAAAAGAATTCTGTATGTAAAGAAATGGAATGGGGTACCACAGGGCCCTGCAGAACAACATCCACACCGCCGCTGGTCTGTCTTTGCAGACATTTATTTACAGACACACATACATACATACATACAGACATACATAAAAAGAATTCTGTATGTAAAGAAATGGAATGGGGTACCACAGGGCCCTTCAGAACAACATCCACACCGCCGCTGGTCTGTCTTTGCAGACATTTATTTACATACATACATACATACAAAGCATCCACACCGCCGCTGGTCTGTCAGTCAGTGCATACTCAAAGCATCCACGCTGCTGCTTGTCAGAGAGAAGGGGAGGGCTCCCTCAAATGGACGCATGGATGTTCTCACACCCGCACAGACAGTGTCAGAGAGAAGGAGAGAGCTCCCTCAAATGGACGCATGGATGTTCTCATACCCGCACAGACAGAGTCAGACTGAGAAGAAGAAAAAAGACAAACGAAGACGGACTCCCACACACACACACACACAGACAGAGGGAGAGAGAGAGAGAGAGAGAGAGAGGAGGGCATATGGACAGACAGAAGGTCGGCATACATAAAAATGTACATACATACATACACCCATACCTACATACATAAAAAGAATTCTGTATGAAAAGGAATGCGAGAAAGAGAGAGGAAGCGGGGCATACGGACAGACAGACAGAAGGTCATTCGCTCAAACGGTCGGTCACTGAGCTGGACACTGTGACAGGAAGACGGAGCGGCAGAAAGTCGAACAGCGGGCAGAAAGAGAGACCGCCAAACAGAGAGACATGCAGGCAGGCAGAAGAAGAAGAATTTCAAAGCAATTAATTGCAACTCTCTGAAGGCCCCCAATTCCTTCCTAGTTTCGCTCTGACAGCATAACGCATCATCGCGTTGTCCGACTGACTGCATGCATGGGCTTTCATTTGTTTGTCTCTCTTCCTGCCCGTTTCTTCTCTCTTCTCTTCCCTGACAGAGGTGGTTCTCCTGCTGGTGCTCGAGATGGACCCAAAGAACATGAAACAGCTACTGAGGGAACAGCCAACGCTCGTGGGACTGATGCGGTTAGTTCGTTTGTCTTTCCGTCGGGTGTCGTTTGGGGGGTGCATGGACCTCTTTCTTTCTTTCTCTGTCTTTTCTTTTCTTCTTCTTCTTCTTCTTCTTCTTTTTCTTTCCCTCCTTCGCTCGTCCATGCTTTCTGCTTTCTTTTATTCGCTTGTTCCTTCTCTTCTTTCTGTCTGCTCTCTCTCTTCGTGTCGTCGTGCTTCTGTTTTCCTTTTTGCCCCCCCCAGTGCGTGGAGGGAGGCCTGTTGCTCTCTCTCCCTGCGAGGATTTCGTTCGGCTGTGGTTCCTGTCTGTTCTTTCTCAAAGGGCAAAGAGTTCTTCAAGTAAAGAAAGTTCCTGTCTGTTCTTTCTCAAAGGGCAAAGAGTTCTTCAAGTCAAGAAAGAAGGCTGTTTTGTTTTATCACTTTGCCTTGTGACTCGCCATGACATCCTGCAATTTTCCTCCTGTCCCTTGCTCTCTTTCTTGCCTTTCTTCTTGCTTGCTTGTCCCCGTCCCACTGTTTGGTTGCATTTCTTGCTTCTTGCTTCTGCATGATCATGCCGTGATACAGAGACTCTCTCTCTCTCTCTCTCTTTCTCTCTCTGTGTGTGTGTGTGTGTGTGTGTGTGTGTGTTTGTGCCGTGTACATATTGACGTGTGTGTGTTCCCCCCCTCCGCTCCCCCGCTCCATGCATGCAGGAAAGGGCGCTTCCTCGCTGTGTCCAACACCCACACGACGACAGAGAGAGAGACCTCCATTTCTCTTCAGCCTCCTGAGGGAGACAGAGAGACGAGAGGAAAGGTGAGTGCCTCAGATGCCCCGCCCTCAGCTGGCAGTATCACAGGCGGCCTCGGCGTCGTTTCCTCTCTCTTTGAGGAAATGGACGAGAAGGCGAAAGAGGACGACAGGGACGGAGGAGACGGAGACAGAACGCCGGCATACCCCCCAAAGCCGTCTGCAGTGAAACGACCCTCCAGCACAGATCCGCTGCAGCAGTCGGTAGAAGACAAAGCAGGAAAGGAGAAGGACGAGAAAGAGAAGGAAAGTCAGAGTCGGGAGCAGCAAAAGAAAAGGAAAGAAGTTCGGGACTCTCTCTTCTCCACCGACAAGTATTTCGATAAGTCTCTACCTGAGTATGTGGCACAGCACATCCGTCTGTGTCTGGAGAGGCGCATGCCTCCCTGTGCCTCCCTCCCGGCTCCTTTGAAGCCATTGGATATCGTCGTGGCGGTGTCCCCAACCAGTTCTGATGCGTCTTCAGCTTCTCGACCAGCACAGCGTCAGACGTCTTTGGCAGACATCAAATGGAGCAAGCTGGAGGCAAAGGAATGGGGGGAGGTTTTCACGGCGGCAGTGTCTCCTGTCGACAGCGGAAAGAAAAAAAGAAGACAGCTGGGGGGAGGGAAGGCCAATCAGTTTGTGTGTGAAGGTAAGTTAAGAAGGAACAAACATCAAGACATAAGGGGAGTCTCACTCTCTCTTTCTATCTCTGCGTGCCCATCTCCTCTTGTCACCTCCCACTCTGATGCCGTTTTGGACCAGCTTCATTATCATGCAGCGCTTCCTGTGTGTAATCCCATCTTTCTTTGTTCCTTGCTTCCTTTCTTCCTCTATCGCTTTCTTTGCTTTCTCTCTTTCGTTGTTTTCTCTTTGCCTTTCTTTCTTTCTTTCTTTCTTTCTTTTTTTTTTTCTTCCTTTTTCTTCTTTCTTTCTTTCTTTCTTTCTTTCTTTCTTTCTTTCTTTCTTTTTTTCCTTCATTCCTTTCTTTCTTTCTTTCTTTCTTTCGTTCTTTCTTTCGTTCTTTCTTTCGTTCTCTCTTTCGTTCTTTCTTTCTTTCTTTCTTTCTTTCTTCTTTCTTTCTTTCTTTCTTTCTTTCTTTTGTTCTTTCCTTCCGTCTATTCCTTCTGTATCTCTTTTTTTGTTCGTTTTTGAGTATTGCCTGGAGGGGGTGCAAAAGAACAAAAGAACAGGTTTTTCTTGCTTTTAGAGAGCAGTCATCCAACTGGCTTATCAAATACTTCGCGTTGGTGCTTCTTGTATTCGGATGTTCCTTTGAAAATGTTTTTTGCCGTCTCCAAGGCGGTTCGAATGAATCAGACACACAGAGATCAATTCATGGATGAGTGGCTGTATGGCTGTATGGATGGATGGATGGATACCAACATTTATGGATCAATCTCGTCTGTGCTCAAGATGACCAATGGCCAGACGACTGGTCGCATGGATGGATATGTGGATGCAGTGCAGAAGATGGTGACTCTGAGTGTCCCCCAGGAGTCCTGGTGGTTCCAGTCTCCCTCCTATGAGGGTCTTCTGCAGATCCGGTTGGATCCCTTTCTTGTCCTCTCAGCAGGAGGAGACGGGAAGGAAGACGAAACGGCAGGGGGGGGAGGGGGGAAGAAGAAAGGGGCGATAGAGGCATGGTCTGTCTGGAATTTCTCTCTGGATTTCTGTTTCGGTCTCTCTCTCTTCTTGGCGTCATTCCTTTCCTCCTCCCTCTCTCCCTCCGTCCCTGCTTTCCTTTCCTTTCTGGCTTAATCACTTTGTTTTCTTCCATTCTTTCCTCTTTCTGTTTGTTTGTCAGTCTCTTTTCCTAACCGCCTTGATGCCTTTCGTTCGTCGTCGTGTTTCTATTCTTTTGGTTTCACCACCCCTCTGTCTCTTCTTCTCCCCTGCTTTTACTTCTGGCGTCCTCTGTTCCATGTTTTTTTGCCTCATTTTCAAGTTTGTTTTCCAACACCCGCTCTCTTTTCTTTCTTTTTCCCTCTCTTCCTTTTTTTTTTGTTGCTTTTGCTTCAATCCCGTTTCCGCGTTTTTTGTCGTCGTCATGTCTTCGATCAGGTCTGTCTTCCGGCACATCGGTAACCTGTTTGGATTCGTTTATTTTCATACAGAATTTTCAAAATAAATGCATGCTGCATGTCTTCAGGTCTGTCTTCCGGCACATCGGTAACCTGTTTGGATTCGTTTATTTTCATACAGAATTTTCAAAATAAATGCACCCTGCATGTCTTCAGGTCAGTCTTCCGGCACATCGGTAACCTGTTTGGATTCGACAAACGTCTGGTTGCCCTCGCTGCTGGAGAGTCTCTTCGCGTGGCGGTGACAGAGAAGGACAAGGAGAAGAAGTTGGAAGGGAAAGGAGGAGGGCTGGGGGGAGGGAAGGCAAAACTGGCAGGGGTGGGTTCATCGGGAGGGAGGGCAGCACATGCAGGAACCTTCTTTCTTTCTTTCATTCATTCATTCTTTCTTTCTTTCATTCTTTCTTTCTTTCTTGCTTGCTTGCTTTCTTTTTTTCTTTCTGCTTTTTGCATTTGTGGATCTCCCATGCATCTATCTATCTACTTCGCCGGCTTGCTTTTTTCTTTCTCACTCACCCACTCACTCACTCACCCAGTTGATTTTCTTTCTTTTAGGGTCTTTTCCTTCCCTCTTTCTTGGAGTGTGAGTGGAGTTTCAACTTGGGCCTCACACAGAAATGGCGAGTACGGATGTTCACACAGAAATGCGCACTAAGACATAGACACAGACACGCGAACGCACACACACACACACACACATGCGCGCGTGTGCGCGCGATTCACTTTTTCCTTATTCAATTCCATTTGTCTCTGCATGCAGCTGCGGTCTCGTGACAGTGGTCGGGAGATGGAGATCGAGTTTCCTCTGGACGGCTCCAGTGGGGAGAGGAACGGCGCGGCGTTGCGATTTCTGAAGAAAATCGGGGACGACGACCTAGGGGGCAGTGGGGCCTACCTTGGTCATCTTTCCTTTGCATCTTAATTGCATGGGGTCCTTTTGTTTTTCCGGGCAGTGAGCCAAACCTTTGGGAGAAGACTATAAGAAGACTCGGGACTCGGAATTGACATGCTGACAATGCCTCTAACAATGCCTGACATTGATAGAACACCACTCTAACAGAAAAGTTGCGTATAAAAACTACTAAAAAACATGCAATTACTATTTTGGCTAGGAAATATAAGGGGAATTACTTTTTTGATTAGGAAATATGATCAGGTAATGATCATTAAAATAGTTAAATATTTCTAGTCTAATGGACTCTAACCGAGTTAAACCGACTCGATCATATATCTGCGATGAGAATGATGTTGTACGTTTTTCCGTGGTCCACTCTGCATGTAAGGACTTCAAAATCTAGTTCACAATTCAAATAAATTCACACTCTAGTTTAAACTTAAATTAAACAGTATAGATTCCTATACATAGGCTGACCTAAATTAACATAGGTTGCACAATTTTCATGAGAACGCGAAAGAGCTATATACTTAAACAATTAAGTCGACACTAAAGTCGACATTCGGCATCATTCGCAAAGGTGTTTAATCACGGAATATATTTATTCACTAGTTACTCACTTCAAAAGTAATATAATCAGGAATATATTCAGGAATATATTCCTAAATTAATTAAGGGGGGGGCCGCACCGGCGCATGCATGGCTGGCCCGGGCTGCATGGGCTGGGCCATGCATGCAGTGCACTGGATGTGCACAAGCCTCTAGGCTACTCCCAAAACATTTGTTTTTATAACGTAAAAAAAAAACCACGCACCATCAGAATGACCAAAGGTATTAAAGACTAGTAAGAATCGGACTTTGGCTAATTATTCAGTTTATTCAATCACATTCAATCACTTCATGGGATAATTAAATATATTTTAATCACAAGTGACGAAACACCTTTGATCATTCGCTCTACCTATCTCCACATGTTTTTTAAAAGTCTTCAAAAGTTCCCCCCAGATATAAAATAAACGATTCAAGCAGATTTGTTTTCTTCTTTTTTTTTTTGGTACTTTTTGAAGCTCAACAACACTTAACAACGATTTAATGAACAACGCTTACGCAACACATGAATAACACATGAACAACACTTGTGCACCACTCAAACAACAGTCTTTTAACAAAAAAAGAAGCAGGTCTTCCTCCAAACCACCTCGAACGCCAGCTCGAACGTGGACCCAGGCGTTGAGAGTGGTCATATGAACTCAAGTCTTCTTCCCCTTGATCAGTCTAAGTCTTCTTCTTCTTGGAGAGAGGCGAAACGTCTTCTGTCCCTTCTACAGCTGCATCTGACTGCCTTTTCTTCTTCGAGCTCGGATTCTGAGAAGAGCTCGAGGAGGCAGACGAAGAGCATTGCAATGCCTCTTTTACCCCCTCTGCCTGTCCTGTTGTCCGGGTTTCCCCTCGTGCCTCAGGGGACCCCTTGATCTCCCGAAAGTCTCCGTGCAGCACAAAGGACCGCAAACACTGCGCGTGGGACAGGGGTTTATCTTTATTCAGATCGTCGTTCGTGTCGAAATCCAAAAAAACCAAATCCTTCTCTCTGGCAACGGCACGCAGCGACTCCACCTGCCGGGCGACTGGGGGAAGTTGAAGCTGTTGTTTGTATGCACTCAGGTAGATCTTCTTGCGGGCTTCCTGAATGCTCAGAAAGACACCCGGACCTGCAGACGAACAAGGATGAAACAAACAGTGTGCGTGTTCTGGTTCCAAAAAAGCACGGACGTACAAACAGAGGCCCGCAGCTACGCGCTTGCGCGCACACACACACAGAGGGACACAGACACACAGAGGCACACACACAGAGGCACACACACACACACACACACAGAGAGAGAGAGAGAGAGAGAGAGAGAGAGAGAGAGAGAGGGAGAGCATGCATATATTAGATTGAGAGAGCACACACATTTTGAGAGAGAGACGTGCTCTCTTAATTGGTTCCTTTGTTCACAGAGGCACAGAGACGTAGACGGGTAGAACCTTCGCCTGTACGCCCTCAGGGTCCGTGGAAATCCATCTCCCGATCTACCTCTCTTCGCTCCTTTTGAAACAATAGGAAAGCTTGTGTTAATAAACACAACGACAGATGTGTTAATAAATACAACGACAGATGTGTTAATAAACACAACGACAGATGTGTTAATAAATACAACGGCAGATGTGTTAATAAATACAACGGCAGATGTGTTAATAAATACAACGGCAGATGTGTTAAAAAATACAACGGCAGATGTGTTAATAAATACAACGGCAGATGAGTCCCCCTGTACTTCAAGCACTGAACAAACCAATCCGCGCAAAGAAAAGAGGAATGCATAGAAATTCCAGCTAGGGCGATCAACGTACCTCCATAGTGTCCTCTGACGCCCCCGAGTGTCCTGGTGGTCCTTTTCAGGTTTTTATTCGCGGCTTTAAACTTCCCGAAGTCGACTCCGTACTTTCCGTCCGTCAGCTCTGCCCCCTCTGCGCACTTTTGGAAGATCTTCAGTCCCTGCCAGATGCCTTCCACAGTCCTGCTCTCTCTCCTTTCTTTGGGGACAGAGGAAGGGAGAAAAGGCACAGTGAAGAGATGATCTCCGTTTTGGGTGAAGGGAGAGAACACTCTCATCTCTTCCTTGCCCCTACTGGTGACGTCCAGCACCACGGCGTCTCTCCCGACGCCCAGGGCTTCCTGGCTAGCTGCAGACAGAGAACCTCCCTTGAGGCCTCTCTTGGAAGCCACAACCACTTTTTTCATCACCAATCCAGCTGATGTTTTTGCTGCTGAACTCTGCGTGGGTCTATGAAAGCAAGGACGAGGAGAACCGGAAGCCGGTCAAAGAATTTCTACTCACACACAGCCGACACACAAAAAAAGAGACGGCTCTCTTCTCTCTGTCTGTCTCGATGAACAAAGCTCGACACCCCTGGTGGCGTTGCAATTCCAGCCCTGCAAACAGGAGATCAGGGACAGCAATTCGGTAGGGGAATGCGATGACGCAACAAGTGGATATTCAATGTAGATTGACGTTCCTGAATTGTGAATCTGTGATTTCAGTGCATCAGACTGCATGCATAGCTGCAGAGTCATGCAGTGCATGCAGACATGCTGCAGACCGCGCGCGCGCGCAAGTCCCGCGGCGAGGGCCCGGCAAGCCGAATAATCGGGTTCTCTTCGCATCCATACTCTCATGAACTGTGTACGTACATATGCATGCACTACGTCGCACGTCAACATGCAGCCTGATGATGCAGGTTTCTCTTATTGCATCTCGATCAAAACAGGCACCTTTAATATATACATCAGCCAACCGTTTCTTCACAATCAGCTCGAACGACTCTCCCATGCAGCGTTTTCTGTCGACCTGATTTGTTTCCTTTTTGGTCGTGCAACCCATTGCATCATCGTTGTCGAACGTCTCTGGTCTGTTAATTCTACTCCAACAACATGAAGCTCGCTACTGTTGCTCTGGTTTTTGCTGGAGCTCAGGGCGCTGTGGTGAGCTTTTGTCCGCATTTTATAGAACATAACATTATGAACTCACTGTTTTCCTTCCCGGCTTGCGTGCTTCACTTCAAATCTTCTAACTGCATGCATGCATGTATTCAGGACTCTGTGAAAAAGTTTGGAGACCTCGGCAGCCTCTCAGAGAAGTTTGACCTCGACCTTGGGGCCTCCAAGCTTAACCTGGATGGCTTCAACGGCCTCGACTCGGGCCTCTTCGGAGGTTAGTCGGTCAGAAAAGAGGGAAAGGGAGGGGTCACCATACACGTATGTGCGTATATATTTGTCAATTGGGTTCGCACGAAGGTCAGTCAATCGTCTCGGGAGTCAGCAGCAGACACTCACGAACATGCCAGAAGTGACACCTTGGTTCTGCTGAAATGCTTCAGAGAATTAACGGAATTCATGAGCAAATTCGGTTCTTTCCTCTAGATGCGCAATAAATCTACTCTCAGAAGACGTGCTGATGGGCCGCGTCTTCTATCCAAAATTGTGTTCACACACATATGTCCATGCTCTTGTACATGTATGGTCTCACCAAAAAACCAGATGCACCGCCAACCGCACACACGCGTGCGCACAGCCATGCATTCAACAACACACGCACACACCCATGGAAACAGTTGAGTACAGCAACACAGAGAGAGAGCGGCCAGGATGGTAACTCCTGCCTGAGAAGGTTTCTTTTTCTTTCTTCTCTTTTTTCTCCTCTGTCTCTCTCACTCACACGCAGTCTCCTCTTAAAGCGTCGGGGAAGTCCTTTGACGTCTCCCATTCCGAACTGTATGTTCTCAGGAGAACTCTGGGCAGAAATAGGCAATACGGTTTTGTCGCTTCACAGCGGTGCATTGAGACTGCTTCAATCTGCTCTCTGCGTCGCATTGTTTCTGACTGCGTGCAGAGAAAGGCCAGAAGGGGAAGAAGTGCTTTACCGAGAACTGCTCGATCACCCTGGACCGCCTCACTTGGGTAGGGAACCTTTTCGACCCAGAGAAGGGCAACAACGTGCTCACGGCCTTCCACTCCGTCTCTTCATGCGGACACAAGTTTAAAGGTGCATTCCTGGTGCCGGACGTTCAAGACAGCGAAATGGTGGTGGAATTTTCCACACCCCAACCTTCCATTGTGCGACAGACGGAGAAGCTGCCCCCCAGCAAAAATGGAAACTTCTCGGCGTCTCTGGAGTCATTTGCAGATGAAATTCTGGGAGACACGGCGTTGGCAGCGTGGCTGGTGGGGACGGAGGGCACACTGGTGGAGGGCAGCGTGACGTTCGGCATTGTCGGGGTCACCGAGAGCACTTTTGTCCTCTCGGGGTGTAAAGAGTCAGTCAGCCAGGCAGGTGCATGCATTTATTTTCACTAAATGAAAATAAATAAATATGTATGAATCCAGTCAGGCAGGCAGGCGGGCAGGTAGGCAGACAGCTGTCCAAAACCCCAACGCTTACTTTGTCAGTCTGTTTTCTTTGTCCGTTTGCCTGCCTTTATATGTCCCCTTGCCTGTCTGTCTATGTGTCTGTCTATCTGTTTGTCTGTCCGTCTGTCTGTCTGTCTGTCTGTCTGTCTGAGACCATATAGTCTGTCTGTCTTTCCGTCTGCCTGCCTGCTTCTCTTTGTGTCTCTCTGCTTTCAGTCCGGACGCGGTGACGGCCACAGTCGTGTGTCTGCATTTATTTTCATACAGAATTCTTAAATAGATAAATGTATGAAAATAAATGCATGCATTGTTTTCAGTCCGGACGCGGTGGCGGCCACAGTCGTGTGTCTGGGAGAAGAGTCAATCGGAGACAGTCTCTTCCAGATCAACGAGGCTCCACCGATTGTCCCTGTCAACAGCACCTTTGTCGTCTCGCCCCTGCCAGGAGAACCCGAGTCAGACCAAACGAAAGGAAAGGGAAAGGAGACAGACGGGCTACTGCAAGCAAAGTTCACCTTCAACGAGTCACCAGAATGCGACAACAATAACTTCGGAGTTGGCATCGTTATCTCTGGCTGTTGTGGGGCGGCAGCCTCGTACTTCGTTATCCTTCAAGACTAGCTGATCGACCCAGTTGCATGGTGGCAGCTCGAGCTAGTACAGAAAGAAAACATGAAATAGCAATGATCGAGGCGAAGCTTTTGTCGGGCACACAGATCGAATTGCATGTCAGGAACTGCATGTGAGTGTCGGAATAAACGGTGCATGGGCCAGGCAAACATTGAACTCATATGTTGTACTTGCGCGACGGTCTGAGAAAGACACATCGATGTGCTTGTACAGTCGTGCATGCATTCAGTTTGTTTCTCGACTTGATTGCCGACCACGCGACCAATGCCGTCCAGAACGGTGATGGTTTCAGTCGCCCACCCACTTACTCTCTTACTCATCCAGTCACTCGTCCACGCACACACTAAGCGCTAACACTCTCTCGATCAGAAAAGCATTGCTCAGCTATAGTGGTCACCACATACCGCTATCAAGTTCTTGAAAATCTTTTTATACCTAGTTTTATACGAATCATTGCATATTTTAATTTTTATACATAGATAGACGCATAGTTGCTTAAACATACTTAAAACGGTAAGTTTAAATACTGAATAGTACACTAGCTGAAATCATAGTATGACATTATTCAAATTATGACACAATACCCTATAGTTCCGGTGTATCGAATACCGTTATTGGATGTTATTTGGGGGATCAAAAACAACCGGTTGTAACCGGTGGGCGGTATTCAACAACTCTACTCTAGATATACATGATATGTAAAGTTTTAAAGTGAAATAAAGTTTCAAGTATGTTCAAGTTCTCTTTCGTAGACTATTATATAAATAATAAAAATCGACTCAAATTTAAACAAAATCTACTGAAAAGTCGTGGGATTATATGGAACTCCTATATTCGATTTAGAATTTCGAAATAAATTTCGAATAAGAAATTGAATTGAATAATAACAAATCTAATATCAGGAAATTGAATATAAAAATCTCCTAGAAAATCTCAGTCAGTAAAAGATAGGATATACTATAGAAGATCTTTTGTCGTTCATTATCGTTCATATAGAGTCAAGAGAATTCAGAGTTTGACTCGTGACTCTCTAGGTGACTCTCGGAACATGCACTTCTACTAACAATGCTTTTCCTCGAGAAAGGACAGACTTACGACCGAAAGAACGGAACGGTCTCAGCGAGACGGCGCAGGGCAGATTCAATCTGACCGGTCCCTGCACGAGCGCAGACACTGGGGCCAGACAGCGCCGGACAGACAGAACGCGGTAGCGGGCGATCGAAGCAAAGACGGCGCGCGTGCGAGAAGGGCCGGACGATGGCCGGACGGCAGCGGAAGGCAGGACACTGCAACATGCACTCCCCACGCACAGCGTATGGTCGACCTATGATCTGGTGTCACTCAAACCTCAAGGGATCATCCTCCTCATCAACAACAAACACTCTGCTGTTCGCTCGAGACTGCCTTGGTGACACTTCTCCCGCAGGAAGCAGACTGTACCCTGCATTCAGAATATTTTCCTGCACGCGTTTTAATGAAATTAATTTCATACAGAATTCGTTTACTTTCATGCAGAATTCTGTATGAAAGTAAACGCAGGCGACTCTTCTACCGCAGGAAGCAGACTGTACCCCGCATTCAGAATATTTTCCTGCACGAGCGCGTCCGTGTCGTCGGACGCATAACCCTTCGTGATCACCCCCTCAAAAAAAGTCCCAACAGCCCAATTGCTGTTGTCCCCTCCGATGCCTAAAATACTGGCACCCTGCTTCCTCATCACCTCATACTTCTCGTTAGGCCGCTTCCCACCATACAACATCTGCAGCTTGCCGTTCTCTTCTTCTATGAGGCCTGGACTCCCACTCTTGCCTCCCGTCGCATCTGCGTGCTTCAGAGTGAACCTGTTCGAATCCCCCTTCAACAATGCAGTCACGAAATCAGAACGAATGGGGACATTCTGAGGATTTATCCCCTCCCGTGCTCCCGCCCACAGACCACTCTCCAGATCTGCCATTACCCACGGCCCGCTCCCCTTCCCCCTGCTCCACCCCTTACAAGACCCCCAATAAACCGCTTCCATCGTTCCCTCCCCCTCGTCGAGATCTGAAGTCTCTGCGTTCCCATAGTCAAAACAACACTTGTCGTTGAAATGACCACCCGCAACGACCATGTAGATAGACTCAGGCTCATCATCCACAGCCACGCCTTTCGTGTTATCGTTCCTGTACCCCATACCCCCCTCGAACTTTGCACCAAACACTTGGTGCGTCTCCCCGGTTGCCTGGTTTTGGATCAGTACGCGTGTCGCTGTGGCGTTGACCCCCTCGTCCGGGGTCTTCACGGCCCCCCCCGGAGGCCCTAGGTCCAGGTGGTTACCGAAGGGGGACTGGTCGTAGATCCGAAGCACTATGCACGAGGCGTCCTGACAAAAGGAGTCGACAACCGCCGAATCTGCAATCCCGGCCCCTCCCGCCATCACTCGAACGTCCATCGTTTGCTTGTCTGACGCACGCTGGAGCTGTTACAGTGACCCTTCATAGGTCCAAGTCAAAGGGCCCTAGTCAGAGAGTGCGCAGCCACGCAGGGCGTCTTGGCACGCTCATAAATGTCGCACGGACCCTCGAGAGGCTTCTTATTGACATGTGCCGTCTCCGCCGTCTCTGACTTGGAATCAGCCGAAGTGAACACTCCGCGCCCTTGCAGCAAAGGCAGGAATGAAGAAACACTCAAAAACAGATGGAAAAGTTTCATTTCGCACTTGTGCGTCCACGAGTCGACAGAGCCGTGTCTGAATTTACTCTGTCAAAGACGGTTCGCTGGTTTTTCTTTCTGAGAGGAATCGAAACGCAGAGCCGTACGTGAGGGAAGAAAAATTAAATCGGGAACCGCTTAATTTTGAAAAGATCTCGTCCTTTTGTTTTGCCTACACTGCACGTTTTCGGGCTGTTTGTCAGGCATGCAGCTAGCTGTGCGTGTGAGAATGTGTCAGGCCCGGTGCTGGTGCATGATGCAGCATGAAAGCTGGTGATCATGTTGCTGCATGCTGCTGCTGCTCCGTTCGTGGCGCCGCGAACGCTGATGCGCGCCGCCGCCGGGCCGGCGCCGCGGCGCCGCGCGGCCGCATTATCCGGAGACGGCAATGCCTGGCCTGCAAGATGCGTATCTTGACGAACGTGTCATGCAGACTAATGTCAGACGGTGCGAGGTGCACAGCTTTATGTTCGTCCTTCTGCCCGCTTCTGTGAACCTGTCTCTTCTTGCAGACACTGTCTTAATAAGGCCACTCAGACAGGGCTGTCAAATCACCACTTTGCATCTTTCTCAGCCGTGCACGCGTGATCTTCTGAGACTTTCTCCTTAAACCAACGTACGCTCCAATTGGAACGAACCCTCTCACCCATTCATTTGTTTCCCTTTTGTCAGCTCGTTACAGCTGGGTGCACAGTCTCAGCAGCCCTGCCAGCTCATACGGTCCTTTTCGTTTGTAAGTGCTCAGGCTTTCTCGGCCTTGCTGTATAATTCGCCAAGCAAAAAACAGACAATTAACGCCAAACCAAAGGATCCCCCCGACAATGGACCCTCCGAGAACGAGTGAGAGCACCGCTCTCCTTGGGCGCTACCATGTCAGTAAGGGAGTCTGGATCCAACACAGTGACCAAGCGTGCTTTTGCAAAACGCATAGCACGTGGTGCAAACAATTTCCGGTCTACTGAGATTGGATCAGTTCGGAGACGGGGGCGCACCTTTCAGTCTGATCGTATTCCTTGATGTCTTCTCACCTGCTTGCTTGCTCCACTTTATACTGCCGTTGTCGCCCATATCTCTCACCACTTTCTCTAAATCCCTGCCTCCCCTGAAGCCTTCTCCCTCCGCACTCTTTTTTCTCTCTCTGGAGTCTTCTCTTCTTGAGTTCTTATCCTGTTTGGTCCGGTTTGCTTCCTCTACTGCATATACACGTACAGCTGCTTCGGGATGACGCTTGCGTGTGCGTGTGCGTCAGGCTTGATCCGTCCTGTGGCCCCATGGACCGTCTAGTCGTGCATGCATTTACTTTCATACTTTCTATATGAAATTCTGTATGAAAAAAAACTCTGTATGAAAATAAATGAATGGCCCGTCCTGTGGCCCCATGGGCCGTCTAGTCGGTGTGTACAGGGGGGAGGAGGCTCTCAATGCTTGTGCTCTGCTGCTATTCTGGTGACGCCTTTTGAGTGCACTTACGATGTGCGGGAGGAGGTACCCACTGCCTGTGTGTATTTTGATGTTCTTTCTGTGACACTTACCCTTTGTTTTGTTTGTTTATTTGTGCGCAGGAGGAGGGATTACCTCGGGAGAGCATTGCTGAATGCATGCACAATAAATGTGTATCTGTATGTATGTATTCTGTATGACTGTATGCAAAATTTTGTGTGTGCAGGAGGAGGGATTACCTCGGGAGAGCATTGCTGAGGGTATGGGTCAGTACGTGTCGACAGAAGTTCTGGGAATTCGGCGAAATAATTTGGGGTCCCGGCTCGAATTGGAGGTCAGTGCCTCGGTTGCTGTGGAGACGCCTGGGCAATCAGGGATGGTGAAGCTGTTGTTCTGTTGATAACCAGAGAAGACATACCGGAACCGAGGAAGGAATGAAAGAAGGAAAGAGAAGGGCGACAAAGGGGCATCTGAGAAGGTGGCGGGGAGACGGAGAGACAGCCTCGAATCTGCCTGCGCTTCTTCCCATCATTCTCTGTGGCCGGGGGGCCACCTTTTTATCCTGACCACCCCCCGCCTGCTCGTTCCTCTCCTCTTTCTTCCTTCTCAGACGGGAGCGACTCCTCGATAAGCAACGAAAAAGGAGACAGAGAGGTCCCGCTTTCTTCTTCTGATCGGTCTTTTCTTTTCATTGGACATGATCATGCCAAAGTTCGACCCTTCAAAAAGGAAAATTAAAGAAATTGTCTACTGCGTAGTTTGAGCAACACACACTCTGTCAACCTCTTTCCCGGAGTTCTTCCTTCTGCATGGTTCTGCCTGCAGGCACACCAACAAAAAATGCGACGGCGTCTCTTGGCTGCCTCCATTTTTGTGGGCCACATGACCCTCTGGTGAGTGCATGCGTTCATTTTCATGCATTCTGTATGAAATTCTGTGTGAAAATAAATGAATGGCTGCCTCCATTTTTGTGCGCCACATGACCCTCTGGTCAGTCAGTCAGTCAGTCGATCAGTCAGGAAAGAGAGGAAAGAAGTGTCTTTCTTTCATTCTTTCTTTCTTTCTTTCTTTCTTTCTTTTTCTCTTTCTCTTTTTCTTTCTCTTTCTGTCTCTCTCTTTCTCTTTTTCTCTCCCTCCGGTACGCTAGTGGGTGTAGGTGTGTCCTTGAGGTTGTGCGGATTGTCTTCGTGTGTTTCTTTCTTCTCGACCCGCACGAGCTCGAGAACTCTTTCTTTCTGTCTTTGATGGCTGCAGCCCCGTCCCTTCCTCTTCTTTCCTTCCTGTGTGCGTCCTCCCTCCGATCAAACGAACTACAAATTAAACGATCGAATCGATCCTTCCTTCCTCCCTTCCTTCATCAATCATGCGTGCAGGGCCATTTTCTTTCGCTTTACGCAAGACTGGAACTGGATTGAATCGGCCTATTTTGTTGTGGTCAGTCAATCAGTCAGTGGTTTACTTGGAGGGTGCATGGAGTGAGTGAGAGAGATGCGGAGGAGGGGAGAGAGTTCGTTGCTGAGCGAGTGACTGACTGGATGCGAAGAAGAATTACAGACAGAGAGGGAGGGAGGACGTCAGTTAGCATGTTTGCGTCCCGAGCGGGGACAAGAGAGTGGTCCCGAGGCCAAGGGTTTTGGGGGGGTTGGGGGGAGGATATGGCTTTCTGATCGATTGACAGAAGGAAAAAATGAAGGAAGGTTCCTGTACACAGACAGACAACAGAAGCAGCACTGTCCCTTCGGATCTGTTTCCTTGAGTCTCTCCTTCCTTCCTTCCGCATTCTCGTGGAAGGAAAGAGCGGACCCCCCCCCGAACGTGGACAGACAGTGCAGAAAGAACAGAAAGCCGTCATGCGAAAAGAGAAGTAGTAGTTCGGCGCATATCAATCACCTAGATAAATGTCTTGTATGGAAAATGAAGATAAAGGGGGAGGAACGACGACACATGGATGGATGCACACAGAAGTGAAATTAATGCTTCTCTCATTCCCCCCCGTCATTTACTTTACAATGTCATCGTCTCTACCCCCCTCCACGTTCCCGACCTCGTCGCCCCCTCCTTCTTTCTGATTTCCTTAGTATCTCTCCGGTACCTTTCTTGTCTCTCTCTTTACCTCCTTCTTTTCTTCCTTGCTGGCAGGTGACTGTGACGACAGTCGGATACGGCGACTACTTTCCGAGTGATGACTGGAGACCCGCGCACCTGCTGTTCATCTGGATCAGGTGGGGGGGTGCGTGGGTATGTATTTATTTTCATACAGAATTATTTTGTTTATTTATTTGATTTATTTTACTTTCATACTGAAAAAGAATTCCGTTCATCTGGATCAGGTGGGGGGGCGGGGGCATGCAGGAGGGAAGGAGGGAGGCTCCCTTCTTGAAATGAATGCAGCCGAAGATGATTAATGCGCCCTTGCTCCCTCTCTGCAACATACACGAATGTGTGTGTACATGTACAGGGAACCTTCGCTTCCTTTTGGTTCGGTCTGGTGAGAAGGAAGGAAGCAACGGAAAATAGCACGCATTTATTTTCATACATTTTTATACATGTATGCATTTATTGTTATCACAAGAATTCTGTATGAAAATAAATGCACGCTGCCTTTTGGTTCGGTCTGGTGAGAAGGAAGGAAGCAACGGAAAATAGGAAGCCATGCAGAAAAGAGGAAGAAGAAAAGAAAAAGTGTACAGGCAAAGGGTAGAAGCAGAAAGCCCGGCAGCGAGGAAGGAAAGGGAGAAGGCCATTTCAAGAGACTACCAGAAAGACAGACAGATGGCACATACACACACTTTCCTTCGGCACACTTTTTCCTGCCTGCCTGCCTGCCTATCTCCTTGCAGTTTGACTATAGTGACATTCTGTATCGGAATTCTGATGGAGAATGCATCAGAGGTGGGCATGTGCTTCTTCCGTCTTCTCTTCTCTTCTCTTCTCTTCTCTTCTCAGCTCTCCCCGTCTGTCTCTCCCCTTGTCAGTGCGTGTGTGCCTGGGCGCGCGCGCGGGCGTGTGTTTGTGTGTGTGTGTCACGGCTCTTTGCACCCCTCTTGACCACCTTGCTCCTCTTTGCTCGCTCTCTTCTCTTCTTTTGGTGCACTTCGTTTTGAATGGTTCCTTTTCGTCGTCTCAAACACTTGCGGCGCGCTTCGCTTTGGTGCAGTCGGGGCTAAAACTCATCGACTCCAGCTTCACAGTCAGTCTGTCAGTCTGTCGGG
>JAHBMJ010000280.1:10000-51402 GCA_018398765.1 Chromera velia | reverse complement strand
CCCCACACACACACACAAATTTTCACACTTCCAAAGCAGCTGATACAAAAAATGCGTCATTGGAGCCCTTCCCATTAGATCGACCGACCTTTTCTGTCTCTCTTCAAATACTGGATGCGTGCTCTTCGTGCTGCAGGTCCCGGGCCCTCCCCCACGACTGCCCGCTTGACTTTCCCGAAGAACCCGGTCTTTCTCGGGAAAAGTCTCACGTTACTCCCCGCAAGAGACTTTGCCCAGTCGTTGTGCATCGAGTGCGTCTCCTCCAACGCCACATCGACCCAGAAATCGTCCTCGGCATTCTGCCCGTACGACGTGAAGAAGTGTCGCGCCTTCACTTTCCTTGACAGATACCTCCCGATTGCGTTTGTACCGTAAAAGCTCTTTCCCTGGTAGGTCATCATCGGCAATTCCCCCGTGGGATTCTCCCACGTCCCCTTCAACTCCGCCTTCAACGCAGGCCACTCGTCATGGGGCACCGTCTCTTCAGAAAACGCTGCACGCAACAACAGTTAGAGCTTCAATGTTCATGGATGGGCCTTGCTTAGTGGTCAGAGATAATATGTACGGTAGAAAAGACTGCATGCAATCACATGAAAGCCTGTGGGCTGATTGAGGGTTACTACACACGAGAGCTCTCAGAAGGAAACAAACGTCCCGTCTCCATGCAGGGCGCACGAACGGGGGAGGCCGCTTGCTGACAGAGTCACACTCATGCATGAACTTCAAAGTCATCTATAGCAACTGATGAGAAAGGTCTGAGGAAGGGGCAAACAGCTGGGCAAGCCTTGAGTAAGAGGGACGAGAGGGGGCCGACTAACGGATGCCGGTCTCTCGAAGCCAGAGACGAAGAATTCCTCCTCTTGCAGCGTACTTTCCCGTGTCAAAGTACTTCAGGACCACCCCTTTTTGCCCCCATGACCTCTTGTCCAAGATATTTATTGCAGAGAGACCTACTTGAACGCAAAGGAGGCAAGTAACTGTGAGGAGACGGGGACACATTTTTGAGCGAGTCAAGTCGAAAAAGCAAACGATAGCGGAAGTCCGTGCAAAGCACACGGAGACACAATAACGAAACCCACCCCACAACGCTCAGGGCGCCTTCTTGATCATGTCAGCTTCTGAGCCTCAGTACGGGGCCGGTCAGAATTGATCGGTTCTTCTTGTAAAGCGAACTCCTATCAGAATTCATCTGGCCCCGTCTCCATAAATTTTCCATAAGGCATGCACGCCGGAGCACATATGCGTCGGAAGGGCCCATCCCGCGAGGGGCCCATCCCGCGCGAGGGGCCCATCCCGATCGAGGGGTCCAAAAAAAGCGCTCATGCATGAGGTAAGCCATCATTATGGTCCGATTGGTGAGGCCCTGCCACCCTGTTTGAAGATGTTTCAAGCGCGTTTGATCGACGACTGCTCAATGTTACTTGGACTCTCAGACGACCCACCACGTCCCAATCCCACTATGTCCCTCTATGACCACGGAGGACCGAGCAGAAAGGCTTACAGGGTTTGAGGTCTGTGCCAAAGAAAGCTTGTACAGGTATTCTTCGCTGTTTTCTTTGGCATCAGTTTAATTCCTTCCTTTCTTACGCTCTTTCAGAGGTGTGGATTTCATAGGGGCTTTTCAACATCCGTCAGAATGTGGAGAGACAATCCATTGGATGGCTTGGGAGGAAGGGAGAGCGATCGGTTCCTGATCGACAATGCGAGCACTGCACCCCTCAGCTCCCTCTTCCAGCTTGACAGACTGAATCTGAAGGAGACTGTGACCGCTGATGAGAGCATGGACGACGGCTGCCTCTCTGATGCTGCCTCTACAACTCTGTGCAAACTGGATGACACCTCCAATGTGAAAGTGGCTGGTCCGTTGTGGTTATTTTTTCTGTCGTGGGCGTATTGCAGTCCGGAAGGGCAGAAAGGAAATTTCATCCCAGCAATTGCAATGGCACTCTTTCTTTTGAGGGGACTGTCTATTCGTTCCGTCTCCATTTCTGCAGACAGATCACCCCCCTGGATGTTGTGCAGATTTGCCAATCGAATCCTGGTGCCCATTTTTGTGTGCGTCCCCTCATCTCCATGTATTAAATTAACCTCGCACGCCGTCTCCTTGACTCAGAAGAGGTTTCGCTTTTTGTCAGAAGAAGCCATTGGGTGCACTCAATACGGTTTGTACATGATTCTTTTTTGATAATCTGCCCCCCCGTGTACTCAGATGTCTTTTGCTTCTCGACACCACCATCGTTTGGATGCTGCTGGCGCTCCTTTGCCGCCTCTCTCCATCCGTCTTTCCTCGCGTCCTTGTGCGTGCGTGTATATATCGGTGTGTGTGTGTGTGTGTCTGTGTGTATGTGTATCCGTTTGGAGTGGTGGTGGCAGCTCGTCCGCAAAGAAGAACACGAAAGGTTCTAGAAATAGACATCCCTCTCGCGCAGGCCTTCTGGGCGCGCCTGCTCTTGCCATCCCGGGAGGCCAGTCTTCTGACCTGCTTCAATCTCCATTCACTTCCTACAGCAGCAATGTTACTGTCTCTTCCGGCACCAGTGACTACTGCATCCGACAGCCGGAGAGAACCAGCAGCACAGATCTCCCCCCCCCCCCTCCTCTCCCTGGCTGCAGTTCGCATCCGGCCTTTGGGGGAGGACCAGCAGCACGTGATTCACCTGACGAATTCAAAGGTGGTCTCCATTGCCAAGCCTGCGAAGAGACAGCTCCAGTACCTCAAATCCCAACAGGCCACAAGAAACGAGTCAGCCAGTTGCATAAAGAAGAAAAATCGGTGATGGGGGGAGTCAGATTGACGATTTGCAGTCGAGAGAAAGAGCTGCAGGAATTCGAGCAGCGAGGGTCAAGAGCAAGTCCATTCACGTCAGCGTCTTTCGCGGCCGTATTCCTTTACCCCCTTCCATCCCTTGTGCTTCCTTCCTCCCTTCTGTCACCACTCTCTTTTCTTCTGAGAGAAGCTCAAATGCATCCATCCATTCAGGCTTGCCCTTCCACATTTGTTCTGTCCTCGTTCGGCTGCGTTTGAAAACTCATTCGGCACAAGAAAGCACGCGCACGTCCATGCCTGCAGGTATGCGTTTGACGCAGCATTCGGCCCCGAGAGCCAGCAGGAGGAAATCTACAGCGCCGCTGCAAGACCCATCATCGACAAGGTGATGGGCGGAGTGAATGGTTGGTCGGTTGGTTGGTGACTCTTTTCTTCTTTGAAGATCTTTGCGGACATCTCCTTCCGTCTGTCTGTCTTTCCATGTTTGCGAAAGCGCAATGAAGGAAGATCAGGTGCTGGTGAAGGACAGGAGGAGTCCTCTGTTTTCATTTCAGTTCTTTCTGGCTGCTTTCTCGCTTTCCGATGCATGCAGGCACAGTGTTCGCGTACGGAGCTACGGGAGCAGGAAAGACGTTCACGATGTTGGGTGGAGGGGGGGGCACGGGCACCACCGGAGAGGAAGAGGGCATCATCGGACGTGCGATTCGAGACGTGTTCAAAGTGAGTGAGTGAGTGGATCAGTCTGTCACTCAGTCAGTTAGTCAGTGAGAAACAAAGAAAGAAAGGAAACAGCCGGAGACTCTGAGAGCGAGAACAGAAAAGCAGAGAGAAGAGAAGTTGGACATGAGGAAATGAAATATTCTACATCTGCTTGGAGGGAGAAGCAAATATACTCTGCATCTGCTCGGAGAGACAAATATACTGTTAATAAATTGATCCGATTATGCGCATTGGGCCTTTTCGGTCCGGAAGCCTTTGTGGGCACACACATGCACGCACACTCACACATACACACGCAGATGCGCGTATACAGGTGCCGCGAACTCGAGAGAAAAATAACAGGAAGGAGAGCGAGAGGGAGCTAGAGGAATGAATCAGCAGATACCGAGGTGCATGCCTCCGTCGAGAGAATCTGTCTGTCTGGTTTGGATGTCTGCGTGATCAAGTGTGTCTGTCCCCCTCCGCATAATTCGTTTCAACTCAGAAAATTTAAAGAGAGCATGCAGACTTTGTCATCTTCATTCCCGGTGTGCCTCTGTCCGCCCAACTCTCAATCTCTACATTGACCCGTCTTTCCTGTCAGAATTCATTCATTCATTCTTTCATTCACGCATTCATTCATTCATTCATTCATTTATTCATTCATTTATTCATGCATTCATTCATTCGTTCGTTCGTTCGTTCATTCAGGCAAAAGCGCGTCTTGAAGAGGAAGCCGAAGGGAGGCAGGAGGATTATTTGGATCCAGACTTGGGAGCGGCAGGGGCAGGGGGAGGGGCCTCGACGACTAAGCAGGTGAACGTCCGCGTTGCCGTGAGCTTCATGGAGGTCTACAATGAGAGCATCAGGTCCGTTAGCTGGTTGGTTTGTTTGTTGGTGGATGGCCCTCCCCCCCCCCCCGGTCTATTTCTCTCTGGTCTCTCTCTCCTCGATCGTGTACCTGTTCGTTCACTTACGTTCTGAATGATGCCCTCCCCATCTCTTTCGAGATATTTCAAATTAATTTTGTAAAGCTTTCTTTCTGTGTGTTCGCTCTTTCTCCTCCCACTTGACTTGGCCACTCCATCCTTTAGATTCCTTCTTCTTTTATGCTATCTCCCCGTATCTCTTCGTATGAGTCTGCAGAGACCTGCTCAGCCCCAGTGGGCAGGTGTGTGAGGTGCAGGAAGATCTCTCAGAGGTGAGTGCCTGGAGTGTCTCTCGAAAGAAAGAAAGAAAGAAAGAAATAAGGATGCATGGAAGGAACAAAAGAGGGTCGATGGACCCATGGGATCTTTGTCTTTTTCCCTCCTCTGTTGCCCTCCCTCCCTGTGAAAGAGCGGACAGACAATTCTGGGAGAGCTGTGCCTCTTTCTCTTCTCCTCTTCAACCTCCAATGAGTTTTCCTTCCTGCACGTCTTCTGTTTGTCGCCCGGCCGAGGGTGCACTTGGAAAAACGCATGCAACTTTGAGTTGACTTGCCCCCGTCTTCTACCGAAGTTCGTTCTCCCGCCATCATTGGCTTCTTCTGATGAGGTCATGCTCGGAAGAGGCCTAGGGTCCGCCCGACCCGGGTGCATGCTCTCTCTGTTGAGTGGTCGAATGCATCGATCACTCGATACTTGAGAAGGAAGGTCCAAGGTGAAGCACGCAAGAAGGGACCAAGGCAAGGATGCGAAGACGAGGAGAAAGCACTGAAGGAAAGTACGGAACGAAGGGGTGGAGGGAGAGAGGACGGAAGGAACCGGCGGCAGGTCGACAGACAGCAAAACAAAATTCCTTGCTGATGGATGCCCCTTCCATCCGTCATGCACTCCCCCCATTGTGCATTTGTTCATTCATGCAGGTGAAGGTGTCGGGTCTCACGGAGGTCGAGGTGTTCGATGCCGAGTCCGCTTTGCAGGCTCTGCAGGTCGGTGTGAGTGAGTGATCCTCAAAGGTTTCAAAGGACTTCTTGGTGTGCCTCTACGGAATAAACGCCTCTTTGTTCAAGCTCGGTTCATGAAAGGAAGAAACTGAGAAGAGACGCTTTCGAGTTGATTGTCTCATGTGAGGGAGGATCTTTTGTTCATTTGATCGAGTTTTCGGATGTTCGATTGCTGCAGAGGTGGAATTTCGGATGGCTGTCCCCATGCGATCGCATTTGTCCGTTTCTTGAACGCCTACCCTTCTCTCTGTCTGAATTTGGTCTTCTTTCTTTGTGCACTGCATGCAGAGAGGATCTCGACTCCGAAAAATGGAATCTACTGCTGCGAACAAAGTCTCTTCTAGGTCGGTTCTTCTGTCTGTCTGTCTGTCTGTCTGTCTGTGTCGGTCTGTCTGTGGTTTGCGCTCCCAATTTCCGAACAAGTTGTCTCGTCTGCTGGCCAACAGAAGAATCCGTTCGTGTTTCTGTCGTACTTTGTTTGCGGGGAGGTCAGTGGGGAAGCCTTCTCTTCTTTTTTTTTTCTGTTTTGTTTTTTCTTGGAACTCAAAGCTTCACGTGTCCCTCTCTTCCAGACTTCGAGTAGATGTGTGTCAAGAAACGGGCTTGAGTCATGCCAGTCAGTGCTGTTTCTATGGCTGCTTCCTGCTTCCTCTGTGTGCGCAGATCGCACGCGGTCTTTCAACTGGTTGTCTCGAGTGAAGTGACAACGACCACCCGGACGACCCCCTCTTCATCCTCTGCCTCCGCTGTCGTGGGGGCGGGTGGAGAGCAGACTACAGGCAGGGGGGGGAAGAGACACCGGACGCAGAACAACCAAGGGGGGGGCAATGGAAATGGAAGCGGGGGAGCTGCAGGGGTGACGGTCAAGAAGCGTGCCAAGCTGTCCCTCATTGACTTGGCGGGTCCGTCTCTCTGTCTCTCTCCCCTCCTTCCGGAGTAGGCATGCACGCTTCCCTTTCTCCCTTCCTCCCTTCCCCCCCCCTTCGTCGACCCCCCCCCCCCCNCCCCCTCTGTGTGTGTGTGTGTATGTGTGTGTCTTTGAATGATCTTGTCAAGGCTGATCATTCATAAGTGGGCGGAATGGGGGAAGTTTTGGAAGCTTTCAGGAAGAGAGTGCCAGCGTGCCCGCTTGGTTGCCTTGCTCTCTTCCAAAGCGTTCAAGGTGTGACAAGGATTCAAGAAGTTTTAGGGAGCTCCTCTTTCTTCTCCAGAGACAAGGAGAATCATGTTCTGTCTCTCTCTTCATGTTCATCGAGGAGGCGTGCGTCAATGCAGGCTCGGAGCGGGCCTGTGTGACTCAAAATAGGGGAGCGCAGCTGAGGGAGGGGGCGCACATCAACAGGTGGGCATGCAGTAGGACAAGAAAGAGGTACACGAGACTGAGGCGGTGCTTCTTTTGTTTTTTCCCTTACTTACTTTTTGTTGTCTCGGCCTTTTGATCATGCATGGGGATATGGACTTAATTTCCTTTTTTCTGCATGGCCCTGTTTTGTTTGAGAGCAGTGACAGCTCTCTCTGGATTGTCCTTTCAGACCCCCCGCTTTTTTCTTTGTTTCGGTGTGGTATGTAGCTGATACTTCGATCTGCTGTTGGTTTTTCTTGTGGTTCCGCAAAAGGAAAGGGGGCACGGGTGAGAGTGTGAGTCTTTTTATCCTCTGATAATGGCTCCATTTTCCCGAACTTTAATGCGCGCATGCAGGTCTCTCCTTGCCCTTGCGAACTGCATAAACGCCCTCGGCAGCAGAGCCGACAGAGAGTTTCACAAGGTGCGAGGGAGGGTCGATTCGGGGGACTGCAGAAATGAATGAATACACATGCAGGCACACACGTCGAGGGGGGGGTGGGCAGACAGACAGAAAGAACGCTTCTGCTTCGTGTGGAGGTTTGATTGATGCTTTCAGCCGAAAATTTTTGCACTGTTGCAGTTGCGCAATTTAAAGTCGAGAGAGAAACCTTCCTCACTAACTGCCTTCGTGCCAAAATTCCAACCTAGCTTGCAAGTTTTTGTTTGTCCTTTTTGATTCTTCTTCGTGCCCGGGTGCAGAAGGAGAAGGAGAACACCCAACATTCCAACCAGGGCCTCTCTGCCTCAGGGGTCGGTGGCCTTCCTGGAGGGGGGGGTGCCTCCAAAGGTGCAGGGGGTGCCCTCGCGAAGGTCAAGTATCGGGACAGCAAGGTCAGGAGATCGGGGAGAGAGAGAGAGAGAGAGATTGTTTGATACATATTGTTTGTGTTCCTCTAGGCAATATGAACTCGATGAAAACAAAAAAACCGGGTCAGAAGCGCCAGACCGAGGGGCCTTTTTTTTATGATGACCGTCTGTGTCCGTGTACGTTTATGGTAGTTGATGGTGCATATGTTTGCTGAGCCGATCTGTCAAATTTTCTGGAGCACGTAGCACCTGTATGCGAGTCATGGTCTCGGCACGCTCTGTCTCTTTTCTTTTCTCCTTTTTGGAGATACTTTCATAACGCGCTTGCAGCCGTTTGGTTTGACCTCGGAATGCAGGGACAGACATCCCCTCTTTCTTCTTTTGAAAACGGCGAGAGGGCAGAGACTTCATTTTTTTTGTTCCGCGCATGTCTGGTTGTCCATCTAATATTTTCTCTTGTTTAAGAAGCTACCACTGCTGCATGTCTCTGTTCACTGCTTGGAGGTCCAAATTACACTTCAATTCTCTCGATCTGCTCCCTCTTCATTTGTGGTTTTTCGCAATTCCCATGCACCCGTCCTCACTGCATGTAAGGGAGGGCATGCTGTTGCGGCATGGTATTTATGCAGCTGACTCACCTGCTGAAGAATTCTCTTGAAGGAGACTGCCTGGTGGTGATGATTGCCAACGTGCATCCTGGGGTGCTTGCTTATGAGGAGTCTCACAACACCCTCAAGTGCGTTCGTTGCTTTGTTTACCGTTATCTCCACCCGCCTGTGTTCGCCTGGGTTTCCGTCTGGCTGTTTGGCAGTGCTCCTGTGGGTCTCTAGATGTTGTTGCCTTTTCTTCTTTCTTTGTTTGTTTGTTTGTTTGTTTGTTTGCAGCTTTCTTTTTTTTTTTTTTTCTTTCTTTCTTTCTTTCTTTCTTTCTTTCTGTCTGTCTGTCTGTCTGTCTGTCTGTCTGTCTGTCTGTCCAGCTTTCTTTCTTTTCTTTTTTTTTTTTTCTTTCTTTCTTTCTTTCTGTCTGTCTGTCTGTCTGTCTCTCTCTCTCTCTCTCTCTCTGTCTCTCTGTCTCTCTGTCTGTGTCGGTCGGTCGTTTGTTGAATTTTTCGTTTGCGTTCATTCACATTCCTCTTCTTTTTGCCAGTGGCGCTTTCTTTGAGAGAGGCAGGAAGGAGTGAACGTTCCTCTGTGCCTCCACGTACGCCTACGCCACGTCTCGCAAGACCATGCTGTCCAACAAAAGCACATTTTGCTGCCCGTGCATGCGCCCTTCCAGGTACGCCAATCGGGCGAAGAATATTCGCCTGCAGCCCCAGACGCACAGCCAGTGCACGATGCAACAGGTCCCCTCCCAGCCCCTGGCGGTGATGAACGCTCAACAGCAGCAGGGGGGAGGGGGAGGGGGCGGAGGGGACTGCAGGGACAAAGAGAGAGGCCCTTATCCTCGGGGATTTGAGGTTCGCCACCTTTTCTTTCTTTCTGTCTCTAAATCGCATGATTGATTCCGACTTTCTGGATGACTGATTCTCCGTCATCTTCCTGTGCTCCTTAGGTGTTCCTCTTTTTTCCGTCTCCCATCATGTAAGTGGCTTGACGTGTCCACTACATCACTGCGCCCTCTTACAAGGACGCTGATGATGCTTAGGTGGCTGGTTCTGGTTCTTTCGGTGAATCCAAGCAAGTGTCCCACGTCGGTTTCCTTGAAATAGAAAAGCGGCCTTCCAATCATAAGACACATCTCCATACGTTTTCCCTCCCTCCCATTGTGCATGCGAACGACCAGGGTGCCTCAACCTCGCCCCCGCGTTTTGGACCGCCGGATTCCTCTGCCGTTGTTGAGGGAGGCGCTCGAGGTCTGGAGGACGACACTGTGGGCCAGGGGGGTACATGGAGAGGAACGGGAAGAGGAAGAGAGAGGCCGGAGGAGGAGGACGAAGAGTCTGACGGCCCCCCCCCGACTGTGCTGCGTCACCGTTCGGGAGGACGGGGGGAGGAGGGCGTGTTGTCTGAGGAGGCAGATCTGAGGGAAAGGGAAGAGGAGAAGGAAAGAGACGGTGGGGGGAATTGGAATCCCGCTCTGGAGGGAAGCGCACGGAAAAGACGAAGGCAGAACGAAGGGACAGTTGAATCTGCTGGGGAAGTGCACCCTCTTCCTCTTCCTCTTCACAACAGGGAGAGGGAAGGAGCTACGAGGCCTGCTCCTCCTCTTCGTTCCGGAGATCTGCAGGCACTCTGCGATGTGAGTCAAGAGAGACTTCAAAAGCACGTTTGACATCGACGAACAGAGGGAACTAAGTGTGCTTGCTTCGTGAGCTGCACACAGTCAACTCTAGTCAATCGGCGCTTTGCTTGAGCTGCCCCTCTTTCTTGTGGATACCCTCCTCTCGTTTCTGTTCTACGACACATGTGCGTTCTGGTTTGACTCTTCTTTTCTTTCTGGGCCTTCCTTTTTGTCAATGTGTGTGTTCCTGCAGAGTCAGAGAGACGTGATTTCCCAGCTGAGGTCCGCTCTGTCGACGGCAATCGAAGAGAAGGAAAGGCTCCGGCAGGAGGTGAGTGAGTGGGGGAGTAAGCGCATGGAGGAAGAGAGAATGCTGCGAAGCCTGAGACTGCAGGTGACATCTTTCGTTGCTGCAGGGCGAAAGGAAACAGAGGGTTATTTTTTTTTTATTTGGTATCCAAAGTGAATGCAGACAGACCCGAAAAAAGCTTTTTGTCTGTCTCCGGCTTCCCCGGCTCGTCGATGGGCGTTCTGTCTTCTGATCTTTGAATGACGTCTTTTCCCTTGGCATACAAATAGATTCTGGGGCATATCATCTCTATCTGACGCTTCCTAAGGACTTCCAAACACCTCATAACCTTTCTGTCTCTCTGTCTTTCTGCAACTAGAATTGTTTTTCACCTTATTACAACAATAATTCGGCCTGCAGGTTGCCGAAAGGGATACAACGATAGCGGAGAGGGACGCGCGCATTCTTCGGCTTGCAGACGCCGTGTTGCGTGCGAATCGGACAGGAAGTGCTGGAGCAGGAGCACCCCCTGGTCCAGGAGCTTCGGCAGGCCATCCGGGGGGGCCTTCAGACTACCAGGCACCAACGCACAGACGCGCAGAGAGGGAGCCTAAAGGCAGACGGGAAGGAGAAGGTGACGGGGCAAGTGGCGGTGGAGGGGCCTGCTCAGGATCTCTGACTCTGCTCCGGGAGGTGAGCTCATGTGGGAGAGGTTGACACACAAACAGAGTGACTGCTGATCGGATACTGTGCGTTCACGCGTCTCTCTCTATTCGCATGTATCCACGCCATCCGTTTGATTCCACGGCTGGGATTTTCCTCAGTGGTCGTCTCCATACTGTGCTTTTCTTTTCGTTTTTTTTTTTTTTCCAAACGGGGACGGATGGATGGTCAAATGCTTTTCACGAGGGCCGCAAAAATAATCGAGTGGGGTAACTGCAATAATGTGCGTTTCGTTTCTTTTTTCACCGCCTGTATGCTTGCCTCTTTGCCTGCCCGCTTGTTTCCCTGACGGTCTCTCCTTGTGCGTGCGGTCGTTTCTGCTCCGTCTTCTCGCCTGACCATCTCAGAAGGAACGCGAGCGAAAAGTGAGGCAGGCTCTCCTCCGCGAGAAAGCGAAGGAGAAGGAAAAAAGTGTTGGCGGCCTGCACACAGAGGGAGAGGGGAACGGCGATGAAGGGGCGGAAAGAGGCAAGGACGGCGACCTGAAAGGCCCGGGAGGGTCACGGGGAGGCAGAGGGGGCGTGCCGTCATCAGGCGTGCACCTCTTCTCGTCCTCTGCTGCTCCTCAATACCAACACCCGCAGCAACAGCGCGGGGGCTTTGGGGGCACCTCAGGGAGACACCTGAGTGAGGGCCACGGAGGCTCGGGGTCGTTGATCGGGGAAGTTGCGGCGTCTGTGTCGGCGTCTGGGGACGCCCCCCCCACTTCGTCAGTCATTTTTCTTCCTTCCTCTCTCTTCTCCCTTCCTTTTTTCATTCCTCTCTTTTCCTTCTGTGCCTGGTGTTCCCTCGGCTCGTCTACTGATCCAGGAAACACGCTCCATCACTCGCGAAAATCGTGCAATCTCACGGAGCAAAAAGATTGAGTCGTTCACTCATTCATTTCTCCCTCACTCATTCACTTTGGTCTCTCTGTGTGTGTGTGTGTGTGTGTGTGTGTGTATGCATGGCTGTTGACAATTGCTTGCAGACGACTTCGAGCAGCGCGTGCGTCTGTGAAAGCCCAAATATCGAAAGCCGCCCTCAGCAACCTCTGCCCGTCTTCTTCTTCGTCCTCCTCGACCGGGCCTGCCGCCAGTGGTTTCTCCAACTCGAATTGGGTGGGAGGGGATCCTGCCATGATGCAGTCGGGTCGGCCTGGCTGGGGGGGCATTGAAGGATCACTCGATGTGGTGATGGAGGAACCTTCTGAGCAGGGGGGCATAGGTGGAGGAGAATTTGAGAAGACGCGAGACTTTTGAATTCGTTTCTGCCCCTGTTCTTTTGTTTTCTTTTGGTCTTTGGTCCAAATTCTTTCGGATCTCCGTTTCCGAAAGAGATAAATTCTGCAGAAAGATGCAGATCGAAAGGAAGATGCGGGGAAGTGCATCCACTTTTCAACTCAACTTCTGCACGGACAGATTGGCTGGAATCAGTCGCGCTTCGCTTGCTCGATTGGTTGTCGACCGGTCTTCCCTCAGACTCCTTTTCTGTGCCGCCGTCTCTTTGTCTCCAGTTGGTTCTAAAGACGGGAGCCCGGTGTATTACAATGACAGTCTTCGACTGCAAACGGAAAGATTGCAAAGGATTACTGGCTGGTACGCGAGTTTCTGTACTGATCGAGAAATTGAATGATTTCATGATATTGCATGGGATGATTCAGTTTGCACTAGCATTTCGGGGTGTCCGGCTCAGTTTTCTGAGCCGGCCATCGTCCGGCGATGGGCGGCTCACATGCGTTTCTCTATGTATGCCTAGATGTATGCTTTTTACCTCAATCGACAAACAATTTACTTTGAAGATATAATATAATATTGAAGTTACTCCCAGGTATTGCATGCATCGCTAGATGCTTCGTCCTTCAGTTTTGGCAAACGTACGTGTTTATCGGACTTGAAGGTTGTACATATATATATATATATATATAACTATTAGGTCCAATAATTAGGATCTAGATTAGGATTAGGATATATATATATATATATATATATATATTACTATCATAGTAGATACAATATATAGTATTTTGGATTGGATTGGATTAATGTCTAGAGGATTGGCCTCCTGCTCCAATGCCGAGCGCTCGCCGTGCGGCGTCCAGGAAAAGCGCATACACGCGTCGGACCTTCCTGGCCGGCCCGCACAGGCCAAAAAGACCTGTGCCACAAACTGTTTACGTGAAAATCAATCAATTACTATCATTCACATTATGCTGTCTAAACCTTGAGAATGACTGCCTACGCTAACCAGGCTGCCTGGGGCCCGGGGTCTTATGTATGACCTTCCCCAGGCGGTCCGTAAGGACCGCCTGCGGCACCCCAGGCAGTCAGGAGGTCTTTCTGCATTCTCTCTATAGTGTGAAAAACATTGAAAAAAGTTTAAAAATGCCTTTATTCTAGGATTTAGTATCTGAACGCAACTTTAAAGATTCATTTACAATGCTTAAATTAAATCAATAAATCAAAATTTTTATATAATTCTAGATATTATTTTATAGAAAAGAATTAAATCAAATTTTCTGAATAATTTTTCAGAGTAAATTTCCACTCTGCGATAAGTTTATAAACAATGCAAAGTTGCATGTGTTACTTTTTGTGCACCTCCCAGACAAGCTTGAAATCTTCTGCCTCATCATAGTAGTGAGGGACACAGGTATCGATTGTCTGTCTGAATGTTCTGCGGCGGTTTTCTTCAGCTATGGCCTGTTCTTCTGTTATGTCCTCCATGTAAAACACCTTTCTCCGTTTCTTTACCTCTTCCCTCTCAGATGGTAAGCGGGAAAACCAAGTGCGAAATCAATCAGTGAGTTAATCAATGGATGTACAATGATGTGCATCTCCAGTGATAAGAGTGAGAAGAGACGAAAGTTGAAAGCAACCGTCAACTTAATGTGTATCCACTGGTATCTATCGCTGATCGCGACCGCCGAACAAAAAGTTGCTGCCAGTCTATATAACCCGGTCGGACCTTTGATACGCGGCTTGCACGTATAGATTGCAAGGTTGTGTCGGCGCGTCCCTCATGCAAACCCGGTCGGGCATGTGCACCGTGGTTCATGACGATAAGGTTGGTGCCTTCGGCATAGTGACCGACCTTTGCCCCAGGCAACTCTCAACAACTGCCTGGGGCTTCATCCCAGGCAGCTCTATATAAACTTAGGCAAAACCACCTGGGGTCGCCCCAGGCGGCCCTGGCGGGCCGCCTGCGGCGTGCCTGGAGTACCCCAGACGCCCCAGGCAGGTTTAGACAGCATGTGTGCATGTATATATATATTAACCGCCTCAATTCAATTCAATTCAATCAATATATATATATATATATATATATATATATATGGTGCAATTAAGCAGATGCAAGTCTATACCGGGCTCTAAGAGACTAGATCTGGGCTAGGATCTGGGTACTAGCCTTCAATGGCCGCTCATAATGCAAGCAACTACTATAAACTTAGGGGTTCTCATGGGAGAGACACGTCCTGCTTGCTTGTGCCCAATAAGTATCGAGCGGTTTCTTTCATTCCGAGTAAATTAAGTTAATGAGACGGCAGTATGTGGTGCATGCGTCGCTGCTAAATCGACTCATATATGTAATATCAGGACTCATATATGCAATCAGGTTACTCAATTTACATCAATTGTTTTCGTATTGCAGCTTTCTATGAATTCTATCTAGCTTTCTATGCCCTCTTATTCTGTCTGATAGAAAAGCCTGATACTATGTCAAGAGTATAAGGAAGGAGTTTTATGTTCTCAGTCTTCCTGATCGACTCATTCACTGTGGGGGAACGAAATGATGAACACAACTATCTGAAGGAGCTCTCTCTAGCTTGAAAATCACCATTGGAATGCATGGTGGTTGTCTTCATCCCCCCTCGCTTCAGGAAGTCACAGCGTTCCGTTCATCTCGTCATCGTCTGTGCTTAGCCACTCTTGCTCTGCTCATACAATCATCTTGGCAGCTATAGGGCCTGCACTCTATATTAAAAAAAAAAAGTACTAGAATATTTATAATATATATATATATATATATTGAATTGAATTGAATTGAATTGAGGCAGTTAAAGCCGGTGAGCACACAAGTTATGCTGTAGCCACCTGCGTAGCCAACTGTGGGGCATAACATGCAAGTTCCGTTCACATTCATTCACCTAGAGGATATATTAAAGATATTTATTTTTTTATTTTCTTAATTTTTTTTTAGTTATACGTACTTTAATACTTACTTTACTTAATAGCGGTTTAGCCTAGAGTCTCCAAAAAAAGAGAGTCTTTAAGAGACAAACAGCAACCCATGCATGCATGCAGCTCGTCCGCAACCTATAGCCCCATTCGGACAGGTCCCCTTTGCAAACAGTCGGCACATTGACACCCTGCAGCACAACACAAATGTACAGAAAACACAGATCATCGATGAGATAGGCTACGAGTACAATGTACAGTTTCTGATCAGTGCAGGAAAGTTTGAGAGGAACTGACTTGTAGTGTTTGGGTCTCTGTGGTGAGACTGCTTTCGCAACAGCCGAACTGCTTTTGATTTCCCTGGACTGCGACATCTTGTCGGAGTTCATTCATAAAAGTAGGTCTGCGAATTAGTACGCAGATGTACAACAGCAGAGAAAATGCTAGAGCTTGTGGGTACAGAGAAGCACCGTTTCATGGTGCGTCCCACGGTGTCCATCAAGTTGCATAAAGCAGATCACAGAAAAGACGTTTATGTTTTGTACAGCACAGGTGGGACTAAGTATGCACAGCTTTGCGGTTGTACTACGCTTGCATTAGAGGTCTTCTGCTACTTGCTTGGAACTACTGTGAGGCTGGAGATGGCTGAAGATGTGGGTCGATCTTCCACTCAAAGGAAAACCATGTGCGAAAGGCCGCGCGGTGGAAAAAGTGTATACGTGAACAAAAAATTAATTTTCAGCAAAAAAAGCCGCGCGCGCTTCCCCTTTCATGCAGTTGCTTCCTTCGAGGGTGAAAGTGGCAATAAATTTCCACTTCGGGACTCACATTTCCGTCGGCCGGCTGAATCCCGTCTAGTTAGAACGAGGGAGGCAACGTCTGCAAAGAGAATGCCAGAAACCAGCCAGCCATTCACTTTGAGTAAAATGAAACGCATGGAACCGCGTGTGTGTCTCTCTAAAGAAATTCTTCTGATTCAGGAAGCGGCTGGAAGGACAAAAGCGATTGATCATGCAATCAATGAATCAACCCGGCTTGCAATTGTTTAATTCCCGACGCGCACCATCAATTTGTCGTTCTGTCGTGTTACCTGCTCACGCATTCGACTCGATATGCGTACGCAACCAAGAAACAACACGAAATTGCTTTATCCAGTCAGCAAAAAACACGTGTCCTCTTTCTGACTTCCAAAAATACAAAGCAACCAAAAACAAGCACACACACAGAAAGAAGTACAGACCTTCACTATGCGCTCTGCGTCCACTTCCGCAACTCCCATGGCACTCAACGCTGCCCTCGCGTCCTCCCTACCCATTCCACTCTCTCGCAATTGCTCTGCAACAGCAAACAGATGAAGCCCAAAGCCACCACCAGAAGTAACAGCCGCAGGAGGAGAAGGAAGAGACGGCCTTCTGACATGCGTCTCTCTCTCTTCACCCCCACACAGACGTCTCTCTCTCTTCTGAGAGCCCGCACCATCTCTCCCTGTTGGTTTCTGTGTCCCTCTGTTGCTGCACCCCCTCTCGTGCACAGCAAGATTGGAAAGAGAACGGGCAGCCCCCCCAACTGCACTTCACATTTTTTAGCTCGGAAGCCCTTTTAAAGCCTCCAGAGCTCGGTTGCGGGCCTCCACCATCCACCCATCTCTGCAAAGCGGACAAGACTCTACTTGGGTTGTGCACTGGCCACAGACGCTATGGCCGTTTTTGCACAAACAGATCGCATCCGTCATCCTCAAAACAACACGGACACGACAGGCATTCGGGCGCTTTTACATGCGTGCCCGGTCCACCCGACTGCCCATTTTCCTCACCACTGTGACAGCCCCCCCCCCCCTTCCCTGCCGGTCTTGCGGCAGAAGACGAGGAAAAACTAGGGTTAGAAGGGGGGTTACCGCGCTCGTCTCTGTTCTCGCGTCTCTCCTCCCACGCGCTCCAACTTTGACGCAGAACGGCGCCCCTCTTTTGCTTCTGCCTCTCCTCCCTTTCTCGACTCAGAGGGGCCCTTTCTGCTCTCTCCTGCTCCCAGCGCAACATCTCCTCCTCCCGCTCCTTCTGCTCTTTTGCCCTCATATGGCTTTTCACTCCCGACCACGACGTCGGGGTGTCCTCGTACTTCTTCAAAAATGAGGACCTCGCTGCGTCTCGCGCGTCCTCAGGCTTCCCAGCGGCAGCCGAGGGCTCCAGGACCCCCCCCCGAGGAGGTGAGAGGTCGGCGAGACTCCCTGTTTGCCTGCGTCATCTGCTGTCTGAGGAGTTGCTGCCTCTTTTCGGGGTTCGGGGCCTTCACGTGCACTCCCCCTCCAGCTGCGGAAAGGGTCTGTGCCTGTGCCGGTTGAGCAGCCCGACCGTACGCCCCCCCGTCGTAGGAGGGGTCTTCCTCATCAAAGGAGAGATACTCACCACTCGCGTTCGCGTCTCTGGTGCCATGCGAAGCCGAGGCTGAGGAGTGCGCCTGTGGAAACGCTCTGCTCGATCCAAAGAAAGCGGCCTGTCCTCGGGCCTGTCTCTGACACTCCGCGTTGTCTGCAATGGGAGAGAGAAAAGGAGATTCGTCGAGATTCGTCTGCGCAGAAAAAAACGGGAAAAGGCAGAATGCAAAACCATACATGCCGCCCTGTCTGTGTCACCCTGCAGCACAGCGACAGAAGAGTGAAGGGGCAGGCGTGAGAAAAAAGGAGACAGGGTGGAGAATAAAAAGAATCTCGGTGCCGACAATTAAGCTGTGAGATGTATACACACGAAGCAATCAGAGATTCGGACTGACTGCAGAGCTGATCCCAAGAATAATCACCGCAGTACTTGCAAGGCATTGCCGCAACGTTGCAAAAAACCAGACGGAAGCAGTCAGCAAATCCGAGCCGTCTCCGGACTGGAAGAAAAAGCCGATCTTCTGATGATTTACGAGCGGGCGTTTTCAGCAGCCAGACCCACCATGAATATCGGTTTGTCAGACAGTATCAATAGCTCGTGTCCGCAGTAGAGACTTTTGGCTTGCCTTCTTACTATCTCTCAGTATCTCTCACTTAGTGAACCTTGAAAACGGTCCCTTACAACTCACTCTTGATGCTCCTGTGGAGCATGCCGTGCATGGCCCCGGTGGAGGGGGCGCCGGGATAATGCAAATCGAATATCCTGAGCTAGATCACCAGAATCAGACGTGGCTAGACTGGCTTTATGTGGCTGTGTCGAAATGAGTCGCAGCTCGCCTGTCAGATGGACCACACAGCTCTGAGCGATCGAAAATCGAACCGTCACTGATCGTCCAGGGTCACACCACGCACGAGATAAGAGATCTCAAATTATAGATAGCAAAGGCGTGGAAGCAGTCTCACTCGGTCTCACTCCGTCTCCGTGTATCTTTTCCACTAATACGACCGGCAGTCTTCCCCATGCCGTCGCTTGGTGTACAGATGGTGGTTAAAAGGAGAAAACCAGGACGTTGGTTCTCCTCAAGCATGTGGAAGGCTGTCTGTCTGCTCCTTTGTCTCCATGTAGGTGTCAGAGCCCTTCAGTCTGGTCTCGAATCAGCACCTTCACCTTCCTCGTCGGCACTGTCGGCTTTGGAGTGCGGCGAGTTTGGCGTAAATTTTCTAGGGGAATGTTACTGTCTGCCTGGCAGGTCGGGTAGACTCTGCACACAGTGGACAGACCCCCCCACCCCTTGGTTTCCTCACCTCCCTCTCTGTCCCAACGCAATGGGGATCTCGTTCGAAGAAATGACGCTGCTGCAGTCTCTGTGCGTCGGGGATGAAATGCAGTGCCGTCTCGCATGCTTCTGGACCGAGCGGGCTGGCATTATTCGCCTTCCGTTCCGTTTCTGGCAAGTGTTGCAGGAGAATCGTCTCGCCCGTCTCCTCCAGGGGGGGGGAGGGCAGAGTGAGGGGGACAGACAAAGGGAGAATTTGGTGAACTGCGTGAAAACCGACTGGACATCTCCCTGGGGCATGCATTGGGGAGATGTGTTGGAAATATCTTCGGGTCCGTCGGTGCAGTTCTCCGCCCTGCTGGGGGGTGTTGCGGATCTGCCCTCCGTGAAGTCGGTTACAGTAGTCAACGCAGACAGACCCAGACTGATGGAGGTTGCGCAACAGATAGAGGGAGGACAATACCCCTATGCCGTGACTAACAGTACAGTGCTTGGTTACGACACATCGTTTCTGTCGTCTCCCTCAGACATTGTTCCCGAGTCACACGACTCTGTCTTACTCCTCGGGGCTCTGTCGTTTGTGTTTGCAGAAGGCATGGAGACTCTCCGCTCCATAGTCAGAGGTCTGAGGGCAGGGGGCCTTCTGGTCCTCTGTGAGAGGTGGTATGACCACAAAGCCCACCCTTCGCCTTTAACAGGAGAAGCTTTAACGTCTTTCCCGGTCCAAGCATCTCTTACGTTGCTGCTCCGATTTCTCTCTAAATTTCAGTCCATAGAACAACACTTCCTCATTGACGGACAGTCAAAAGAAAAATCAGAGGGTGGGGAGATAGAACATCGGTCCGAAAGTGGGAGGGGGTCCTCCATCTGTTTTGCGGGCCGACTGCTTCCTCTCCCTGCAGTGTCTTCCGAGGAGCTACAGAGGGAGGCAGAGTGGGTGGAGAAGAAGAAACAGAAAAAAAGAGAAAGGTTCCGAAAGTCTTGGGACCTCCAGGTCCCCTCTGTTGATGAGATGCCCCCGGAAAGCGAAAAAGGTTTCTTTTCCCCAACGTCAGCTCAAGCAGAAGCAGAAAACAGGGGGGGGGAGAAAGGGGGAGGCTCCTGCTCTTCCCCTCCTTCTACGTGTTCCGCCGCGACCGCCGGGTCAGCGAAGGAGGCACCATCAGAAGGGTGTCAGTGCGGGGGGGGCGATGGGAAGAGTACAGTTGAGGGTGTGGGAGGAGAGAGAGAGAAGGACCCTGCCGATACCGCCGTTGCTGCTGCCTCGAAAGTTTTGCAAACTTCTAGATCGGGTTTTGTCAACATCGTCTTGTTTGACAGCAACTTTCTTTGGTTGACTTTTTCGTTCCTGTGCAACCTAGAGAAATTAGGGGGAGCGCTGGAATCCACTTTGTTTGTGGCTCTAGACGCCGAGTCTTTTTCCAATTTTCCCTCAGTGCCGGGAAAAATTCACAAGGTGTTGTGGCAACCTGAAAACGCGGTGTGGACCAGGGGGGTGGGGGTATCTGGCGGTGCCTCCTCCAAGGAAGGGGGGGGGTCTTTGACGTACGGAGATGTCGGATTTTTTGGATTGATGGCAGAGAGACTATGGTTGTTGCAGAGGCTGGTCAAGGCACAGATTCCGTTCCTTTTCGCTGAAAGCGATGCTGTGTGGGCCCGTAATTTTCTCACCGAGCTCGCAGAAGCGAAAAAGGGAGGGGAGGAATGGGACATCGCCGCCTCTGTGGATCCTGAAAAGGGGTGGTACGCTCCTGGATTTCATGCGGGTGGGTGCGTTGATGGGTTGATGCATGGGAGTGGCATTGGTCTTTTCTGACGCTCTTGTGTTGTCCGAAACAAACAGCCTCGTTGAGGTTTTCTGTTGCACGTCACTTTTTGGATTTGCTGAAGGTGTGCTTGTGTCCGTGGTGATATTTTTTCTTGCGCCAATGATTGCAAGGCAGTTGGCATGGATGCAGCAACGCAAATCTCATACCTCTCTTGTCGTTTTGGTTGGCATTTTTTTAATCTTGGGGGGGGGTGGGAAGGAGCTGCTGCATGCGTGAACTGATTTCTAGCCATCTGACTAACGCACCCGTATTTCTGTGGGATCATGCAGGAATGGATGCCTGTTGCATGCCCGAGTGCCTCCCTCCCTACCTGCATGGCCGCTTGCGTTCCTTCCATTCTAGTATGGCTGCATGAGTCATGATTATCTTTTTTTTGCCGCCGCCTTCCAAAGATTCTTTCTTTCTCTGAGAATCAACGACGGCTGTCTGTCGCCTTCCTGCCTGCACACGGCCGGTGTGCCTCGACTTTCTTTGATGGAGACTGAACGTCTTTAATTCTTTTTCTCTCCGCATGTTTGTTGTTGGCGCACTCGTGCATGCAAGCGTGCAGTGATTCGGCCGTCTCCAGCAGTCGAGAGAATGTACGCGTGGGTCAGAGGAAGGGCGCTTCATGACCTGGACCTCAGATTGAAGTTGCTCAAAGAGGGGACGGACGGGAAGGGAAAGGGGCCCAGGGCCATTGCGCACCTCGGAAACGAGGCTGCGTACTTCTCTGCGTATGTGGACAGCAACAGGCTGAGGGTGTTACAGCTGCCCCCGGCATTGTATCCTTCCGGGCTCTGGTATGATCGGCCCGAAATGAGGTGTAGGGACACGCCACCTCCAGTAGTCATCCAGAACAATTATTTGGAGAGTGGAATGGCGAAGGAACTGCGGGCAAGGACCTTTGGGCACTGGTTTGTTACAGACCAAGGGGTTTGCGCGCACAACGACCCTTACGAGATTCATGCTCGAGTGACTGCATGGAGGCGACTGCCATGTCATTCTGACGAATTCAAACGCATGCATGCCAAGGAATGAGGAAGGAACGAGATGAGGAAACGGAATTGAAAGAAAATCGAGAGGAAGGGACCCGGGTTCTCAGCCAAGTAAACCTTGTGATCTGGCGTCATTCTCTTGGCTGAATTTTGTTCACTTGTATGAAGAGTCACAGATGAAGAGAAGACCAGAGTTGCGCTGCTTACAATGTCACGCTGAAAAGGAGCGTTGCGTGCAGCATTGATAAGCATTGATTCAAGCTTGACTAGATTAGCGACCTTATGTAGATGTTACCGACCGATCGCGCTTAAAGTTTTTTTCATGTTGCTGCCTGCATGATCGAATTTTAAACAAATGATATTTCATTTTCTGTGTCGATCGAAAAACGACAAAAATTGTATGGGTTGCTCACTCAGCCTCACGCTATCAAACTAAAACCTGAATTTAAGTGGATTAAAGGTTGATTAGATTGGCGGCAGCGTGCCAGTGTAGATCTTGTCTAGATCTTGCCGACCGATCATGCGTTACCAGTAAACTTGTGACGCTACTGTGACCGATAAGAGTTACATCAAATTTTATATCAATTTCTATTAATTTGGTCGATCTGTCAGTAAATCGACCTCCTTGAACCTAAGTACCACTTGAAAGTTCAAGCCGTATTTTTGGATAAGCTTGAAAGTCCGCGCCGCACTGAGGCGCGGATGATTTACAGTATCTTGAAAGCTAAAGCCGCATATCTAGACAGTGTCTTGACCGTCTACGCCGCACGCGTGACGCGTAGACTGTCTCTTGAAAAATGATGCCGCAGATAGAGAGCATCTTGATAATATTTTTTCAAATAGCACTTAGGTTCAGGGAGGTTAGTAAATTAGTATAAACTAGTCTTTCACCGATCGATTAGTGGTGAAGCTAACTTGAAATAGGTGAAGTAAAAGAGGTGACTGTTGTGAAATGTTTTATCAACAATTTTGAAGATGGGTGTCTCAGTTTAAATTTCATTTTTCTATTTTTTAAATTTTTTTTTTATAAACCCCCCTGACACTCCAGTCTGTCTAGAAATAGATTTTTCAATGCTGGCCACGCCTACGGCGCAGTTCCTTCAAGACTGTCTGCGCCTTTCACAAAAAAATTTCAAGTCATTTCAAATGTACTTTATTTTGGCCGCACCTTTGGTGCGCTACCTTCAACTTAAGCCACACCTGCGGCGCAGGCGTTTCAAGTCTGGCCGCACCTATAGCGTGGCATTTCAAGTTTACTGAAGTGTCACGGAGGTTTTTTTATATATTTTTTTCTAATTTATTCAGAATTTTCCGCAAGATTTTCCATCATACAGGCAGCAGGCTGCAGCAAGCTTAAGGCTGCAGTATGAGTTTTTCAGGAAACAACGTTGCACTTTTACTAACTTTTACTATAGTATTTTTTAATTATTTTTAATCAGTAAAGGAGCCGAAATTGCTGAGTATTGCTTATGCACGTGATTGAGGTTTTTGTTATGCATGCCACGTCCCCGTGTATGAGGGGCGGATCTAGCCTAGTCTGTCAAAAGGTTCCGGTTTGTTCCGTCTGTTCTGAATCTAGGAACACTGCTCATTGATCACTTTTACTGCGGCTTATTTCTTAAGCAGCGGTAGAGTAGGACTTGGAGAACAATGAAAAGAGGGGAGAGGCAGAGCAAAAACTTTCTAAAAGTTTGTCCCCTTGGCAAAGGCTACCCTTTGACGGCGGGGAACAACTTTAAAGAGACCCTCCCCATTAATTTGCCCCTTATTTTCTCAACCTTCTTTTCTTCCTTTCCTTTCATGCGCTTGCCCCCTTTTCTTTTTTTTTTTTCCTTCTTATTTGTATATAAAGAATCAATCACAAAAGGATTGCTTAGTTTGCGCCCTCCGAGTCGAAAGACCCGGAGAACGCTGCGACCTCCCTACCGAGAAGGCACTCAGGCTGGAAAGGCCCTCTGGTTCCCCTCCTGCTGTGAATTGAACAGAGAAGATTTGCGGCAACGAAACGCTGTAGCGTGCACTATTATGCACTGCCACTGAGCCGATCCCGGCGCTCTGCCAGACTTACTTTCGCGCGCAAGGCGCGCGAACTGACTTGTATCTTCTAGAGGACGTCTCCTATCGTCTCCTTGCATTAAAATTGCGTTTTCGTAGACGGGTCTGAGAATGTCTGAGATGGTCTGAGGTGTAGGCTGCATCAGGAAGCCTTCGCTGTTACGTCTGTTGCCGAAAAGCTTTACCCCTTACTAATTTGTCTGAGCGGGCATCGTTGAGATTTGGAGGGTCTGGGGCTGCATACTGGAAGGATGCGGTCACACTTGGTGTTGTTTGTTTCCACTCTGTGGAATCTTTTGTTGCAGGCGTCCGGGCTCACCTGTAGCCGCACCGAAACTGGGCGGGACATTTGTGAGGCTCAACAGGCTGAAGAGAGGCAAGCACAGCGAGTGCCCTTTCTGGTTGTATCCGGGTACTCTCAACAGGACCTGAGGTCGGCAGAAGAGTTCTTCGTCTCTCTTCGCCTCTTTGAAAAGAAAGTGCCCGTCAAATTTATTGTCCTCGACAGCTCGCCCTGCATTTGGATGGACGAGCAGACCTCATGCAGCCGATTTGATTTTGCGTCTTTCCCTCCCCACGTTCGTGACGTCTCCTTGAGGGCGTGGGTGCCTCTCGTCCTCCTCTCACTTCTGAAGGAGGCAGAGGTCGTGTGGTTTTTGGATGCGGGAGTCCGTCTCCTCAGCAGTGAGCCTGTCTCCGCACTGATTCAGCATGTCTCCAGTACAGGCTTCTCGGCATACGCTGCCGCGAGAAGCAGCCGACCCGAGCCTGAAAAGCAAGAGAAGGTTCGCACACGGGTTGTGCAATGGCTCCATTCCCGAGGTCTCTCTTCGGGGTTTGTGGGTTTGGGGATTGAAGAAGAAAACCAATTCCAATTGGTCTCTGGGGACATTCTGGCTCTCGACGTACGGCAGCCCGAAATTGTGGAGAGCATTCTGACCCCCTTGGCAGCTTGTGCCCTCGACCCTCTTTGTGTTGCCGGCAGGGAAGAAGAGGGAAGGGGCGATGAAAAATCCCATCCGCCGGGTGGCACTGCGCAGGATACTCTTCTGTCCTTCCTAGTTGCTCGGATGATGAGGGCCCACCCCCTCTCTCTTCCAGCTTCCTCATCGTTGCTGGGGGATGCAGAGCGGTCGGGTCTCTGCCCCCAATTCCACTCAGCCGGTGCGTATGAATTCTTTCCTCCCGATGGCGTGCTCGCACATCGCACCCTCGAAGTGTTCCGACCGTCCAAATTAAATTCTTCCAGTCATACTGACGGCCAGGCAATAGAGGGGGGGGAAGCACAGGGTGGGCGGGGCACAGTGAGAGGGTCCAACTGGGGAGGGGTGGAAGAAGCCACGGTCGACGCAGGAGGGCAGCTTGAAGAGAGTGAATCAGTCATGGTGAAAGGGGCGGAGGGGGAGGAGAAACAGATTGAATGGACTCTTTCTGCAGAGCTTTTCAGAAGGGAAGGTGCTCCCGTAGAGGGCCCAGTGAGTGTTTTGAGACAGCAGGCAAAAGGTGCAGCAAGCAGTGTTGTCACGTTGAGGGGAGAGGAGGGGGGCGCAGATGCCCTCCTGCGATGTGATCCTGATTGTCAGGAGGGTGTGTGTTTTCTAGGAAAGTGCCACTGCCTGCCTGGCTTTGGAGGGCCTGCATGTGAGCATCCCTCCCTTGAATCCTTCCACGGTCCCTGCCACGGTTCGAGTGACGCCTGCCTCCAGCACCCGCTGTGGGGACGGATGGCGGTGCCTCCCAGCAGGTGGAGACGTGCTCAGGATGAAGAGGGGGAGGTGTGGAGACAGGCTCCGGACACGGATTTGGACGATAGGGGGGAGGATCATTTGTGGGGATTTGACAATTACAGAGACCTTCCGACGGTGTTGGGGGACTATGCAGAGGTGGGCTGTGGGCCGTGGACCCAGCTGAGAGTGCTCTTAGAAGCACGGAGTGAATTGACGGGGGGGGTGCGCAGCGCGACTTTAGTTGACCCCAGCGCGCTTGTGTACGCACGGGATGTGCCGACGTGTGCTTATCGGACCGGACGGCTTGAGAGAATGCCCTCCCGTCAAAGGAATGCAACCGCAATACCAGTACACGATCCTGATGAGCAGCAGCAGGGAGGGGCAGGGACAAAGGGAAGGAGACAGGGGGGGTCGGGTGATGACTCGAATTTCTTCCCTTTTCCTGTCACAGTGGTGAATGCAGGGGGTGAGCATCTGGTGAATGCTCGTGAAAGCTTTGACACCGTTGTGCTGATCAATGTGATTGAGCACGTCCAAAACGGTTACGCCCTGTTGGAGAATCTGTACAGGTCCCTTCGCCCAGGGGGCATTTTGATCTTCAACGACAGATACTACGACGACATGCCACCTGACTACTGGTCGGATCTGGATTCCAGACTACACCCCATCCGCCCTTTCCGAGCGGTGTATGAAAGGTTCTTCTCCTTTTTTGAACCAATATTTGTCAGACGGTATTCGATCCCCAATATCTTGAGAGGTCTTGGCAGGTGTCGAGCACCTCTGCACAGGACAGAAGGGTTCTACTTCATCGGAAGGAAATTGTAGTAAGACATTCGATATTTTGAACGATTTCGATAAACAATTTTGAATGACATACTCAAACTGTTTGCTAAACACGGCTAGCGTTTAATTGTTACGGTGCTTATATACTGACGCCTAGATTGAGGCGCCATCTAGCGCGTCATTCGATAGGTCTAGCTATACGTGTTATATACAATTATCATTAATTAACCCTATCTCTAGCATATTATCTTTTTTAAAAAATTAAATTTCTAGTTAAATTTGATTTACTCTAAGTTTTATTATATGCTCACTAATTAATGCACTGCATGATGCCTACGTACGGCCCAAATTAGTAGTAACAGCATGCATCAGGGGCACGCGAGGCCATGCAGACGAAGGGGAAGAGATGGATGGATTCAGCAGTGCACTTATCCCTAGGCGTAGGCCATTAAAAAAAAAAAAACTTAAAAAAAAAAAATGAAAAACTCTTTAAATAAAATTTATTTACAAAAATACCCCCCCTGCAAAAACTAAAAGAGGCTAAAACAATTTAAGACCGGTTTTGAGCTTCTAAAACCCCAACAAGTTTTTTTAAAATACTTACAGTTGTTTACAAGAACTTTTTTTTTAACTCAATATATATATCTTTAACCTCTAAGAACCTCCCTGAACCTAAGTGCTACTTGAAAAAATCTAATCAAGATGATCTCTATTTGCAGCATTATTTTTTAAGAGACCATCCATGCTTACGGCATACACGGTCAAGACACCATTCAGATATGCGGCTTTGGCTTTCAAGACACCGTAAGTGATCCGCGCCTGCGGCGCAGACTTTCAAGCTTATCCACAAATTCGGCTTCAACTTTCAAGTGGTAGTTAGGTTCAGAGAGGTCCCTCTAGGTCTATATTTTTCTAGTGATTTCTTCTACTATTTCCTAGTATATTTTACATTATTTTGTACGTTTTTTACTTAAAATTTTTATGTTTAAATTTATAGTATTATATGTATGATTGAACTTGTTTGAACGGTCATAAAACATGCGCGTTGCCTTCTTCCAACACTTCAACCACTTTGAGAGGAACCTCTGCCTACCCCCCCATAAAGCCTTTGTTGCCTGCTGACATCGTCATCTTCTTTCTCCAAATCTTCTTAAAGTCAGAGATGTCTGCAACTCGAAGAATATTTTCAAAACAAGTCACATCATTGTCTTTAACTATCAGACCAAATGTTGTTGTTTCGCCACTGCGCTCAAATAGAGGGGCGCGAAGACACTTGACCGTCTAATCTTTGTGTTTTAGATTACGAGCGGCAGGATTGGTGAACCTCCTGCCTGAAGCACTAAAAACAGCCTGCACTTACGCTAATTCATAACACTTTATAACAAGGAGGATCAGACCGATCCCATTGGCCCGCCAGGAATCACTTGGCCGTGATTAATGTTTTCATGAACTGCATTGAGACGCTTTGTGAAACAATGGCTGTAAGGCTCGCTTTAAAGGGCTTGAACCTGGGCTTCGATCAACTTATAGCATGCGTTTTCAATTCTTGCTGCTGCTCTATGTCCTTTCCTTTCCCCTTCGCTCTTTGCTCGACTGATTTGGTCTATCAAATTATTTCATTAATTCAGAATGCTTGAAGCGTTTATGGACTCATAGTTAACAATCACGCAGGCTTTTGTGATGCAGTCAGGGTATGGAGAGTAGGTTAGATTGAAAGGTAGATTTAGGTATATATAACGGCCCAGATGATTTTCTAGATGATTTCTGACTATCCGGTGGGACGCGGTGGGATTAGTCTGCATAGGTCTGTATGATGCTTCCTGCTAGGCTCCTTATTTAGGTTTATCACTGTCGAGTCAGTGTCGACTGATTAAACCGAAACCTAGACCGAAACGGTGCAAGCCATCCGCCGGCACTGGACCTCTAACTACTCGTGACAAACCCAGAACATAAATGATTAAATTTAATTAAATTTATCTAGAAATTTCTGATATCCTATCATATCAAAATGTATAGGGCACCAATAAATCTGACACTTATCACTTATCAAATGAATTCATAGAAATGAATTCAATTTTCCATCTAATTATCTAGTTAATTATACATTGTTTTACTACACTGTCTAGACAGTCTACATATACAGAAGCAAAAACCACTTTGAAGAATTACTTTAAGTGATGGAAGACACAGCCTTTCCACCGGCAATGAAAATGGGGCACAGAAACCAAGAGGCTTCTGGTATCAAGACCCAGAATGCGTTGTACCGCCCCCCACAGAGGTTCATCCCCCCACCGATTCGTCCATATGCAGTCACTGTCGTCGACTGCTACAACCAGTTTTTGTACTTCATAAGAACGGACCCAGCTCATATTGAAAAGCATCACGTTCGATCGGAGGGAGTTCCAGAATCCCCCCTGTGGTGGATGCCACTGCAATCTCCTATGTTGGTCTTGTTCTGCAAAGGACGAAAACAGAGATGACATTCCCCTCATCACCCCTTCCTCATCATACGGTCCTAGCTCGGCCCCACCCAACAGAGTCAACGGACCCGGCACAGACTCACCCCGCAAGTGCACCACAGCGGGGTCATCCACATTCGCCGGGCCCGTCAGGAGGATGTCGTCGTCGATTCTCCAAACAAACTCGAAACGGGACAAACAACTCGATCGCGCAAAGTCTGCAAACCAAAACGCACACATTCCTTTGTATCCTACCGGAAACTTTCGGCTCAGCTCGGTAGGCGCACAGCCAAGACGTGCTGCCTTTGCTAATTTTTCTTCCGTCTCTTCTGACAGCTGAGAATTTCGACCTCTCCATACGTCGGACACATCACAAAATTGGAGACGCAGGGCAGCCCCTCTCTTCCGCACATCTGACGCCAACTGTGCGCCAACTGCACTTCTGATTCGTTCTTGAGCATCCTCCAAAATGTCCCCCTCGTGCAATATAATGTGCTCGTAGCCAAGTGACCATTCCCGTTCCAACAAGCTGACGGTGCGGTACACAAGGTTCAGAAACACCTGGTCACCCTGACCACTCAAACTCCCTCGTTGCAACACTGCAATCGCCTTCCTCCCCCCTGCAAATGAGCGAAGCAGACTGCTGCTGCTGTTGCTGCCTTGCATTTCTACACTCTTTTGGACACAAGACTCTAAGACGACTCTCTCGAGAGAGGCGCGCAGCACGCGGAGCCTCTCAATTCTCCCCCCCCTTTGCTCTCCGCCCCCTTCTCCCACCCAGGAACGTCCAGTGCATCTCTTGTGCGCATATCGGTAGGGCACATGGGAGAGATACATGGAAGGGGTCCGCACAAAGGAATACTGGATGATGGGGAGGGGGGGAGAAACGGTGTCTCGGAACTCCCTTGCGAAGGGGAACAATCCCTCACTTTCGAGAGTTTGGAACAGACGGAGCACAGAGCTCAGAAGGGAAATGCTCTCGCTCTCTGTCGACATTTGATGGGAGATGGGGGGACAATGCAGGACGACACTCAGTTGGTCTACACGGGAGAGAGCCCCGCTTGTTCTCATCTCCTCGACTGCTTTCCACTCAGCCCCCTTCACGTCAAGTTTCAGAAACGCAAGTCGACGGACACCGAGCGCGTCCATTAGATTGGACAGCGTTCGAACGTGGAAGGTGCCGTTGGCCCCCACACCGTTTTCATCCCCAAGTCCCAAACGCACAAAATCAACAGACCCTCCATGAAACGCACCGCACGGATTTTCTTGGAAAGCCCCGCCCGGTAGGGACTCGGCTGTGGGGTCAAAAACTGTGACGTGACATCCCGTAACCGCGGGGAATTCATTTTCGAAACCCATGTCAGTGCCCCCCCATGTAAAGCTAAAAACCTCACATTGATCTTCTCCCCCCCCCTGTGGGGCTACTGCTTGCCAATTGCACACATCCCCCCCTCCTTGCATGGAGCTCTGACCGATCCTGTCCCTGAAGGGACAATTGAAGGCAGGAGGGAACAGATCCCAAAGCTGAGCGTCCCCAAATTTCAACCCCCCCCCACTTTCCATCTCTCCCCCATAGCGACGCCGGAGCTCTTGCGTCCTGGTCACGACTTGCTGTGCATAGACGCGAGTGCTGTACTCGAGGTGTTGCTGCAACCATGCGCTGCCACTTTGTTCCCATGGCGGGACAGTGACTTCCTCACATGTATTGTTTTCTTCAGAGCAGTCGAAGCCCACCCCAGCCTCATGGACAGATCGGTAAAAGGTGCGTCCGACACCAGGGAAGGCTAAGAGGAGAGTTGTGGGAAGGAGCCGTCGCATTATTTTCCCTTCGGACAAAAGGGAGACGGTAACTCCTCTTCTGACGCAGAGACGCCCAGTTGGGAGGAGACTTTTCAACAATACACAATGATGTGTCAAGCGACTCTCCAGGGAAGTAACTTCTTCAGTGTCTAATCTCTTGATGTCGAGCTGTCATACTCCACGTTGGCCGTTTTGTTTGGATGATTGAGTCGATCGGAAATGCAAGCAAGGCCAGTGTAGGATATTGCAAAACAGGCAATTTATAATCGGGAGTTGCAAATGATACGCGATCGAAAGAGACATGAAAGAGACCAACGTAGCCGGCTACGGCCGACGAGACGGCCGCGCGGGAGATCGGCTTGACGAACAGGGGCATTGCATGGGCAGCAATTTGGGCTTCTAACCCTCCCATTGAATCGGTTTTTGATCCGACGAGTCACACCATGTCACACCCACAGACAACCCATTGAACCCATGCAGGCCCAATCAGGGTTTTTTCCGACACTACCATCACCTCCGATCTCGATCAGCCATCTGACTTTCTTGCGTGAATACAAACCTGCCTACGCACGTGTATGAGGTCATTGCAGAAATCGAATGCTCCCTTGTCAGACTGAAGTAGGCCATCAATTAAGTAGGACCACCGATTTGAGTATCCATTTCGTTTAATTCGTAGTGAACAGGGCAGATGTCTCAGCCACTCACAAAATTCGAGAGATCCTCTCCCGGTCTGCTGCCACCATGCAGAATGCCGTCTTTGTCCCTTCCCTCTTCACGTTGAAGTCAAAGCTGACGATGGCACTTTGTGTTCTCTTTGCAGAAGGAGACGGGAAGGTTGACAGATCAGGAACGGAGTCGGTACAGACCGCGGATGATCTGTTATCGGCTGCTTTTGGTGACTATCCTCAGACTTCACAGGTGCGCGTTTGTCCCTGCTGCTTTGCGCGTCTAAGTAGATCCTTCTGTGGTTCCAGAAGTGGTGAATTTATTTAGAAGTCTTGGGCTGGTCAGTTCCCTCTCTTCCCGTTTATCCATAGTCTTCCTTGAGTAATTCAAACGGAAATAATCTTCTGTATCCCGAAAGTTTAAGTAATCCGTACGCGATTTCCAATCTCCGCCTCTTTCTTTCGTCAACGCTCAAGACATCAAGATACCCTCTCCTCATTTTCAGTCTCTAGAGAATCTGCCGACGTTTCCATGAAGAAATTGGGACTTTAGTCCTTTTTGCTCCTTTCTCTCTCTCTTCTCCCCCCCCCCCTCCCCTTCCCCCGTCTTTAAAAAAATCCATCTGCGTCCTGCAGGAGATCTCCACCCTCGTCTCGCACAGAGAAGGCTTCGGTCTGGGATTCGTCCTGCTGCAGTTCATGAGAACGGTCGGGCAGAACGGAAGTTTTTGGTGGTCTTGGTTGCTATAGAAATCTGTCTTGCGGTCTTTGTATCTTGTTCATCGTGCGCTTTTTTGCTGTCCATCATTTGATCCGAAAAAGAGACAGATGAAACGTTTGTCTCTCTGTTCTGTTGTCTCATCTTTGAACGTTTGCGTTCTGTTTCTGCCCAACTTTTTGTTTTCCTTTTCTGTCCAGTAGCTGGTATTCTGCCTTCTGGTTTTTTGGTGAAAGTGAGAAAAGCTCATGCAAGAACTGACAGTCTGCACATACCTCTCACGATGACTGTAGGCACTAGGAATTGAAGACTAGAATTGAAGAGCGTTGACCGCATTGTTTTCTGCGCTCTCTTTCTATCCACGGTTGCGTTAATCGTGTCTGTTTGCAGAGAGGCTTCGGTTTGCCTCTTGGAAGTCTGGATCTCTCAGGTAGCTTCTCATTCCTCTTTTTTTCCCCTGTATATATGGGGCTCCGTTGTTAACTTCCTTTCTTTTGTCGATCGCCAGAGGGAGAAATGCAGCGAGGAAGAAACACGAAGGGGATATTTGAAATGAGGCCCAGGCCCACTTTTTCCGTCGGAGGGAGGCGCTCTCTGGCTCCGTCGTGGTTTCACAACTTCGTTTCAGAAAGGGGGTAGAACTCGGAAACAGTCTGTAACTGTGCGTTCAGTGAATGCACTCACTACGATTTCTTCTGATGGATCGGTGTGTCCTGCATGTTGTTGGGTTGATGCAGAATTCTCTCTGGGTGCTCGGCAGCTGAAAATTCTTCTCTCTGTTCCCTTCCGGTGGGGAACTCTTCCCTGGAGTCACTCAAGTGTGGTCAGCAGAGGAGAGGACTGGAGACAGTGCGGAGAAGTTCTTTCTTTCTCTGTCGGTATTCTTTGCCAAGTGCATATCGAAAAAAAAAAAGACGGACAGGAGAGAGCGTTTCGGTCGGTGCAGTCTTCAACCCCGTTTTCCTTCATGCGTCCTCCTTCCTTCCGCCCCCAATCTGCCACTCTGCTCTCTCCGCTTTTCCTTTATTTCTCTGGCTCAGCTTTGGCTAGCGGATATCTGGGAAGAGCTGCCATGAAATCACGACGAGAAGGACAGCAAAGCCTACTTGTCTGCCTGCCTACCTTCCTGCCGGTCCTGCTATCGTTATGGCATCGATGGGTGTCCATCCAAGAAATGGAACTTGATTTCGGAGGATGACTCAATTTCCGAATCTCCACAGGCAGAGAGATAGAGATACAGACAGATCCTCAAATTCGCCATCCCTCTCTCCCTCTCTGTGTCTTTCTGCCTGCATCCGTGCAGGTCCGGGTGTCTTCACGGCCTCTTCTCTGCCCGTCCTGACGAACTTCTTCCACCGTCTGAAAACGGGAGGGGGGGGTAGAGAGGGACGAGAGGACGGTACAGCCTCTTTGAAGACGCTGAGTGCTTCCAGTCAGTCTATCGCACAGTCTTCTCTCGGTGATTCTCTATGTGCTGTGTGCTTCTTGCGGTCTGGACTGAATCCCAACACGTGTGTATGCAGAAGCGACTGCCTGACGCAGTTGTGTGTCCATCTTCACGTGTCCGCTGTACCCAATAAGGTGGCAAAACAACGATTCCACTGGATGAGAGGGAACGAGAGAATCCCCGAAGGTGCTGTCTTCCCGTGCGCCTGCAGTCCCACAGATGCATCATGTTTACTTCTGACTGGCTGATGAGCTGACTGACAGGCTGTGACCTCTTCGTCTTCCTGTTGGCATACGTGCAGAATGCGACCTCGATGACATCCCACTGTTGTTCTCGTCACTTCTTTCCTCACTCCCCCCGTCTCTGGAGACACTGGAGCTGAAGGGTCAATGAATGAGCCTTTCTTTCTTTTGTTTGCATGAAGAGATACTGATTGTCTGACTTCGATTTGTACCTTTTCACGGGTTTCGTCTCATAAACTTCCATAAGAGTCGGAAGCAGTATCCTTCTTTGTCTTCTTTTGGACCTTTCTTTCCCGCTTTCTTGCTGTTTTGCTTGCTCACTCTCTTGCGTTCTCGCAGTCTTGCTGTGCTGTTCTCTTCCTCTTTGCCTGGCTGGTTCTCTCTCTCTCTCTCTCTCTCTCTCTGTGCGCGCGCGTGTGTGTGAGACAGAGAGAGTGTGTGTGTGTGTGTGTGAGAGAGAGAGAGCGTTTTTGAGTGTGTGTGCATGTGTGTGTGAGAGCGTCTTTCATTTATTCCTCCCTTCCCTTTTTTCCTTCGTCCTTCTTTTTTCGTTTTCTTGCTTGCATGCTTGCTTGTGTGCTTGTTTTCTTTCTTTCGCTGTCCTCTGCTATCCTATACTTCGCTGCTGTCGCTCCTCAATTTCGACTTTTCGGATTTGAACTCTTGGTGATTGTCTGATTCCTCTGCCTCGTGCAAGCTGGTCCCTTAGCATGATTCAACCTTTCCCATCGCTGCCGACCCACGTGTCTTTTTGACCACGCATTGCTTTCACGCGATACTTGCATCTCCCGAATAGGGAGCAACTGAGTCTGTGCTCCGATGCTATTTGTTCGTTGCAGAAAATGGATTCCGCAGCCCGTCCATGGAGACCCTCAGCTCCACCCTCGCTGCTCGTTGGCTCCCCGCCCTTCTGTCCCTGGATCTGAGCGACAACCCGCTCGGCCCGTTCGGGGTGCGGGCGCTGGTGAGGGGTCTCTCTGCGCCCCTCCAGTGCCTCGGCCTCGCTCGCACAGGGGCGAAGGAAAAGGGCGTGGAGGCCCTTGCTGAAGTTTTGAAAGAGAAGAGAGTGACCTCTCTGCAAACACTCGATTTGAACGAGAATGAAATTTTTGCTGGGTGTTTCAAGCATTTGGCTGCTGCACTTTGTACCGCGGGTGCAGTCCCTTTTCTGAAGGTTCTTCTTCTGAAGAATAACTCTCTTACCCACACAAAAGAAGCTGATGAAGAGAATGACAGGGACTACGGTCCCCTGTCTATGGTTCTCTCCACAGACCAACTGGGAGAGTTGGAGCAGTTGGATCTAAGCGAAAACAAATTGTTTGACGAGCCGATCGGAGTTGAGGGGGCGTCAGATCGACGTGTGTCCGCTCCAGCCATAGCAGCCGCGGGACGTTTGCTGAAACTCCGCATCCTCAACCTTGCGAACACCAAAATAAAGTCGGGAGAACTTGCCGCTCTGATGAACGCGGTCGATGGGGGGGGCGTTCCGTTCCTTGAAGATCTTTGCCTGTCTGGGTCCCAAAGGGGTGGGGGGGGGGAGGGGATGCAAGCCCTTGCCAACACCGTGCATTCCGGCCGCCTGTCTGGCGTCACCGTATTGAGCCTGTGTTCTTGTTCGGAGTTTTCGGGTAATGCTGCCCGATCTCTTTTTGAAGCAGTGGCAGACGGCAAAACGCCGCTGTTGAGCAGAGTTGAAATAGGACCCAACAACAGGTTTTGTCAGCAAGAGAATTACGATGCTGCGGTGCAAACTCTCGGTAGGGCCCTGCGGGAAGGGCGGGTGCCCAGAATGGAAGCCCTCATCCTCAATTTTCAGATTGATGAGAGTGCATCGCCCCGTCGGCTTCGATCTGCGTCAGTGTCCTCGTTGTCGAGCTAGGGCTCTAGGGTCGGGGGGGGGCGGCATATCTCCGAAAGCTCCAGTTGCGATGGTGTTGTCCCGACGATGATGAGAGTTTGGGGGGGGGATTTTGGAATTGGCTGAGGCGTTGGGGGGGGGGAATACGCCCTTGCTCGAGGACCTTGATCTCTGTGACTGGTGTCAGGGGGGGAAGGGGGGGGCAGAGCTAGGTGAGGTGCTGAGCACGGGTAAAGCACCCTCTCTGCGCCGTGTGAGATTGGGGTGGCCTGCCAATCAAATGCTTGTCGCTCTGTGCGAGGGTCTGTGTATGGGCAGATCCCCCCCTCCTTTGATGAGGCTTCAGCTGCATTTGCAAGCGCACGGCAGTCTCCAACGCCATACCGCTTTGACGTGTTGCGCTGAGACCCTCCGCTCCGGCCGGGTTTCGTATCTGCAGAAGGTCTCAGCAGAGGTAGGGATTTTCAACCAGACAACCGCAGAAGCGTTCGGAAGGGCGCTGACAGATCCGGGAGCCTGCATGGCTACCCTTGAGGAAGTGTCTCTTCGTCTGACAGATCCAGAGACCCGAGCGAGCACTTTTAGAAGGAATCATTATGCGTGGTAGCGAGCGAGGGTTGTCTCCCATCCCTTAATTGTAAAGCTTCAAACGCGTTTCGTAAAATGGATGGACGAAAAAAATGCTGCGTCCCTTTCCTCCCTGATTGCTGCAGGCCAAGTGCCCTCTCTGAGTGAGATGAATCTGTGTGTAGATACAAAGGAAGATTTGAGATCATTCCAAACTCTTGTCACTAACCTCAACTCCCCCCACGCCGCCTCATTACGGCAAATGTGGGTCCACTTCTCAGATGTGTATGGCGATACTTTTGAGTCGGCACTGGTTGCCACGTTTTCCGTTTGTCTGGCCTCCGAGCACCTGTCCCGATTGCAGGTCTTGGAGGTCAGATTGATTGAGGAGTCAAACGTAGCGGTCTTTTCTCTTTGCACGGGGCTTAGCAGTGGCAAGCTGTCTTCCCTTCGCGAGCTGACGTTCGTTCGTGTCAGCTTTGAGTCAGAGGCCGCCGCGCTCTCGTCTGCCCTAGACGGTGACAAGCTTCCCTCCTTGAGGGTGCTGAGACTGATCGAATGTGCTCTGAATGACGCAGGTTTGGGTGAGTTGAGAGATGGGTGGATGAATCGTCGCCCCCCCCCCCTTGCGGCATCTACATCTTCAGGATAACATCCTCTCCACTGGTACACCTGAAATACTGGCCGACATATTTGGCTCAAGAAGAATGCCCTTCCTCTCGAAGGTCTTTCTCTCCGGTAACGCGCGCGCGGACTGGAAGAGAGCGAAAGAGCGATGCAGTTGCAGAAAGCTTTTCCGGAAGTCATTGATTACGACCCTCCCAGCGAGTCTCACTAGACTCGATCATAAAAGCTGCGTCAATTTACTGTTAAACATGTGGACATGCATCCATTTAATTTTTTTGTCATTGAAATTTTATGGCTAGTTGTGTTTGATACTTCAGTGTTATGCTATATCATACCATATATATACACATACACGAATGCATGGAAATCTTTACGGATGATTCCCTCCAGGATTCCCTAGAGAAATTGATTTTTTAAAACTATAAATTAACATCCAATAAAAATTATAAAATGAATTAGATTTAAATGTTAGTTTATAAATGATCGAAAACATTTTTTTGTTGTGGGCCAGCCATCGGTGACTCGACAGTGAGACGCCGGCCGGGCGGTCACCTATAACATTTTTAGAATTTTAAATTTGTTAATGACTTAATTAGGGCTGTTAAGTCTGTTTTTCACCTCAAGGGAATAAAACTTGATGTCACGTAGGGCATTGAAGCAGTTAAGAAAAATCATCGTTGAAAAGCTAGTTGAAAAGATGCACGCATGTGCAAATGCAGGTGCGAATCTGCTTGGCCACGAACCGGAAAGGATGAGGCTAGCAGGGTTATGCAACTTCGGAGGACCAGTCAATGCAAGCATGTGTAGATAGAGAGACTGCTTCAGGGAACTACTACGCTTCCAGGCATCCCCATGCACCCCGACAGATCGCAGCAAGACGACGCACTGTTTGCTTCTTGTCGTCGACACACCGAGCGAGGGAACGCATGACCTGCAGGAACACACAAGGAAGGAAGCACATTGAAGAACCCCCATCAATTAGGAAGCCTGAGGAGGCGGAATGGATCATGCTAAGCCACTCGGGATAACTGCACATCTCCCCTCGCTTGAGAAGAGAAAGTCCACTCACCAAAAATTACCTGCACTGCAACTCGACATGGACCACCTTCATCTCTCCTCAGTCGTAAGAGAAGCAATGCATGGATACAATGGCAAAACCTTCAGCCATCAGCCCGGAATTTCTAATCGAACAGCAACAGAAAATTTCTTTTATCCGCACACGCACCAGAAGGTTCCATCCATCCATACGCTCATGGCCATACTCGCAATCCTGCCTGCCTGCCTGCTTGTTGACTGACTGACTGACTGACTGACTGACTCCTCTTTGGTGTGAGTACAGGTTCTGGAAGGGCCTCTTGGAGACTTCCAGGAGGGTCTGGAGCGCCAGAAGGCGGACTGCAGGGACGGCAGCCTTCTCGGCGAGTCCACAGAGAGAGGAGACCAACGAGGTCATGTCGCTGTCCAACCTCTCGAGGACCAGAGTGTCAAGAGAGCCGGGCTCACAGTTCAAAAGCTCAAAGGCGCGACAGGAGAGAGCCAACGCACGCAGAGCAGACCCGCAAGAGAGACGGTCAAGTCCCTCCTTCCGCTGCTCATTCCCAGAAGGCGAGGAGGATGTGGAAGAGCGAGTCGTCTCCACTGCCCTCGCGCAGCCCTTCAGGGTTGCGACCATCGTGTCAACAGATACAGCGGCAAACTCAGACAAGGCCATCTGCAGATCAAGAGGGAAAACAAAACAGAAAGAGGTTTGCAAGTCTGGAAGGCTGACACACGGCAACACGGAGGGAGTGGACCGAATTATTGGGGGGGAACAAGGTTGAAGGGCCGAGAAAGAGAAGAAGTACAGTCTGCCCATTCCTGCATCCAGACAACCGTCCATCAACTTAAAAAAAACACCTGGGAGACGGGAGTGAAAAAGAAGGTTCACATACCTTTGCGGGCAGAGCCCCCACCACAGCTGCCAAACACGCACACGCCTCCACATCCCCCTTTCGCACTTGGGACTCCAGCTTTGCCCACGCCATATGGCAAGCGCGTTGCGCAACAAATGGGGGAAGTCGCACCTCGTCTCCATCCCCTCCCCCTGCAGAGGAACTCCTCAGAGAGCTCCCCTCACTTGCACCACCGGATGAGGCTTCTTCCTCCACCCTGCCGACGATACCAACTCGAGAGGCGAGACGGGGGGGGGCGAAAACAACGGAAAAGATCTCTGCAATTTGTCTCCTCTTGGTCAGACTTCCCTTCTCAAACTTTTCGAGAAGGGAGGAGAGAAGCTCAGGCCCGGACCCGAATGGGTCTCTCACCAGCACTGCCTGTGCTGCCAGCCCCACGTTCTCTATCAAACTTCGAGTAGACTCTGCTGCGTCTGCTGAGGTGGCGGGGATGCTCTCGTCGTCTACTGAGTCGAGTTCTGCCTGGAACTGACGGAGAGATTCCAAACGGAAATCGTCCGGCAACAGACGCAACAGAGAGGATGCGCATGATTGTGCAGATCTGTGGAGGGACGCTAAGGAAGGGGACGACTGACGAAGGCCGGAGAGACGAACAAGCTTTCGTGCAATTCCAAAAAGACCGGCTGCTAGCTTTGTGACCTCCATTTCCTCTTCTCCTTCTTTGCGCACAGGAAGATTTTGTGCGGATGCGAGGAGAGGTGCAAGCACGAACAATCCCCCTCCCCACTGAACAACTGTTGCGGTAGCGTTACCACACTCTTCCACCTTCTCAAACCCCTCGGCACTGGAGTGCACAATCTCCATCAACGAAATCGCCAACTCCGACCAAACCTCGACCGCATTCCCCTCACTCTCCATATCTCCCCCTACAAGCACGTCAGTCACAACACTGGCAACCGCAGCGATCGAGCGCAATCGAGGGGGAAGTGCGCTCCCCCCTGCTTGCTGCTGGACTTGTGTTGGTGGGGATGCAGCTAGGTCTTCCTTTGCTCGAGCAACTAATGACTCGAGACGGTTTCGTGTGAGTGCTTTGCGGATTGCTTCGAAGAGACCGAAACTCCGTGCGAGACCCCGAATACCGGCAGCAGTCAAGAGGAGCGCTTTGGTCTCAACTGAGGCAGTCTCATCGGCCGACACTCCCATGTCTGCGGGGGGGGGTGCCCCGAAGGCAGTGTGGACTACCGACTCAAACAGCTGCTCGAGAGTGGAAGTCAGCCCTAGGTTCGCTTCAAGGGATTGTCTGCCACACACTGCGGCGTCACCAAGAGAAGGCGGTGGGGCGGAAAGAGGTCGAGCAGCAACCTCGAGGGCAGAAAGAATATGCATGGGGACAGCCTTCCACCTTTCGGCTGCCTCAAACGGGAGGGCTGTTGCCACCAGATCGGAGACCGTTCTGGGAATGTCAGAGTCTGGGTGGCAGTGCAACAGTGAGGCGAGGCTGTCATATACAACGTCTAGGAGAGGATTGAGGCCGTCAAGGTGACCTTCGAGGCGCACATGCTGAGCAAGGTGCTGCTGCCAGAGAGTTACGAACTCTTGCTGGGCAGGGTCGAGTGGTGACAAGTGCGGGCTGTCTGCTTCTAGGGCTACTCGGTTGAATGAAAAAGGGGGGAGACGAATCAACAGGTTACACAGGGTTTTGCTCTGGGGTGCTGGAGTCCCGGGAAGTGAAGCAAGGCAGGTTAGTGCCTTGAGAATGTACTTCACAAGGTTGATGCGATGTTGTAAGACGTGGAGCATTGGACCTTCCCCCCTGTCTATCGGTGAGAGCAACTTCAGGCAGAGGTCAGTTGTTTCTGCGGTAAAACTCCGTGTGTGAACGCGCAACGCTGAGGGGGAACAGAGACGGTGAGACACATTGGCCTCCTCCAGCACTTCGGCAACGAATCGAACTGTTGCTTCCTCCCTCTTGTGCAGTGTCTCTGCATCCTCCCCCTTTTTGGTTGAGAACCCTCCCGCACCTCCCGCTCCTTCTTTTGTGTCGGGGGAACTAGAGGCACCCGTAGTCCCGCTGCTTGACGCCGAATCGGCCTCAAGCTCTGCGGCGTGTTTGGCAGCAGGAAGAACGATGCGTTGGAGTATGAGGGGAACGACAACCACACCCGCACGGACCGAGGCGAGGACTATGTGCTTAACGGACTTGAAGGCGGGACTGCAGGGGTCCTTGTTGTTGACTATCTGAATGCTCAAATCGTCCAAAGCAGGAGCAAGGACAGAGTCAAACCTGCAATTTCAGAAAGAATTCGAGTCACGCAGGGGGAACATGAGTCAGTCAGACCGACAGAGAAAAGTTCTGCTTTCGCTTCTTTGGCTATCTGGGAGAAGGAAATAAATCAAGGGGAGGGGCTGGCTTTCGTAAGGCAGAAACGTGACAGAGAGAGTGCCTGCCTGACTGACCAAGACGGGTAGAGTCCGACAGGCACATCGGAGATGGCAATTGCGAGTGTTTTCTCCCACAATCTGGAGAAGATTCCTGTCTGGAAGCTCTTGGCAGAAGGAACAAAAATCTCATCAGACACCACAGTGAAGATCTCTGTCAGATGAAGACGGGCCACAGGACCTCCGTAAGCTGCAGGCAGGCAGACACGCAAGAAAAGGAAGTAAAGTAAAGGATGACAAGAAAATAATAAATGGACTGCGAGTTATCCCCAAACACTGCGCTCACGCGAAGACCCAGAAGGAAAAGAGAAAAACTTCTTGGCCAACAAAAGAGGTCCTCTTTGGACAGTGCCGGCCGGATTCAGAGTCAGGTCTTTCGACCCCGCCTCTCCACACGAACACCAAATCAAATCAAAAATCCCAACACAGGCCCTCCACAACCTCCCAAACAATGGACGAACAGAGAGATCACGCAGGCCTCTACAACTTTACCAAGTGCCGTGCAAAGAAAGGCAGAAACTAGCAGGTACAAATGCAAAAGGACTGCGTGATTTCTCTATTTCCCCAACAATCAGACGGCCGGACAGAAAAACAGACAAGAAAGAGAAAGACAATCATTCCTTCTTTCCAACCTGTGAGGCACTTGCCGATAGTCTCCACGCAGTCCTCCAAGTTATCGTCCGAGGGTTCCGACTGTGCCCTCATGCAGTCGAGCAGCCACGGCAAGACCTC
>JAHBMJ010000280.1:0-5000 GCA_018398765.1 Chromera velia | reverse complement strand
TCATGCGATGACACGAGCCCACAGACACTTATCCCGATATCCTCCTGTGAATCTACTGTCACGCCCTGTAAAATTTCTGGAATTCCATGAAGAGAGGACGGTTAGAAAAAAAGTCTCTCAAGCTCGTTTCGCCCATGGTGACATACTTTCTTTCGGCTCCGCAGACGAGTCTGTGAGAATATTCCTCTTTTCAAAATATTCTCATGCTCCAGCAAGGACGACATAGTTCCTGTCTATCAAATAGGTAGTCGGGCAGACGTTATCCCAGAGGTGCTTCCTCTGTGCACGATGTGTGCACCACTGAATGGTCTGAACGGTAATCAGCGCAACAGACAGAATCACACCAGCAATGAGCAATGAAACTGCGGTACTGCACATTTCAGTATCAGAGAAGTAAGACTCAGGGTCACAATAGTGTGTGAAGGTGGCCCCCAGAACAGTCAAACTTAAACCAGCAACGAAAAGAAGAATCTTGGTAAAAAGTAGAGGCCACTTCCACCAGGTGTCCTCATGCAGTTCTCCCCACTTCTGATCGAACTCCTTCCTCTTCTCCCAGTCCGCAGGAGTGTACAGATATGCCCAGTCGGCATCCTTGTGGCAGCATCTCTTCACGAAGGCCTTCAGCCTCTCTCCAGTGCAGCTCTGTGTCAGTGCAGGATCGACCCTGACGTACCGCATCCGCTTGAACGAAGAGGTTCCATACCCTGCCGCAGACCCGCCAGGACCAACAGCGAAAGTAGCGTGGGACGAAAGCGTTCCTCCATACTGGAGGAGAGCATTGTACGAGGAAGCGTCCAGCTCCACTGTACACGTCGGGAGATCTTGCTCCATGGTGACAGCCTGATTTGTACTCCTGAACTCTTGCAGTACTTCTGCCAGGGGCGGATAATCAGGGTGCGGATCTGTTTGGAGTACTCTCGTATCCATGCGTTGTTTGCTCTTTTGTCACTTCTTTTCAGTTCTTTAGAACACGGTATAGTCTATGTTCTGCTGCTCTGTCACTCTTCGGGGACACTTGTGAGATGGAATAATGGCAAGCGATGCTCAGGAAACGTGGTGATTAAAGTTCTTTGATCGATTTTGACTGTGGTTCGATTCGAATGCGCATGCATTTTTGTTGTCAATACTTGCATGCGCGCGGCGAATCCGCGGCGAGCTCACACTAATCGCAGGAACATGCATATCTTGATATATCTTGCGCATGCCGCGGCAGCTAGATACACGCGCGGCCCGCGCTCTTTAGCGCTCGCGTGTTTGAGTCGATCCGACGATCGAGCGTGCATCATTGGCACTGAGCATCTGTATAGCAGCGTCCGACATGCGTCCGACGCCGTCCGTCCATGCATGCATGCACCAAGTTGCCACCAACTCAAAGATGTTCCGAGGTGCTCTGCCACAGAGTAGAATTGTGATGTTCTGATGGGTAATTCTTTCATGTGCTCCGTAGTAACGGCATATCGATAACAGTTTCTTTGTCATTTTCCGTAAGGGCCTCTCAGAGACTCTCAGTGGCACCAGACTGATTTTTCCAGCGAAACAAAAACCACATACATATGGAAGAGTAAAAACACTGATGAGCATGGAGAAGAAAGAACCTTGTGACATCGAGGACTTGCTGGTGCAGAGTGCTGCGATGCCCTCTCGTGGACCAGAATCCCTCGAGGAAGTGGTGAGCAGCGGTCTCTGCTCGTCCTGTGGGGCGTGTGAGGCTGTGCTCGGATCAGAGGCAGTCAGCATGCAATTCCAAGAGCCGCACTCCCGCCTCCGCCCCTGCTTCCACCGCAGACTCACTCCAGAGGAACAGAAAAAAGTGCTCAAGATCTGCCCTGGAGCTTTCGTAGGGGGTCAGGAGGGAATGGCGGGAATGGTTCACACGAATGACCCCGTGGTAGGGGGCTACGTGAGCATGCATTGTGGCCACGCGGCAGATCCTGGTGTGAGGCACAAGGCAGCAGCAGGTGGTGGCCTTACTGCGCTCGCATTGCATCTCTTAGAGAGTGGAGAGGTCCAGTGTATCGTACATGCCAACCCTTCCGTGTACTATCGCGATCTGACCAGCAGTGGGTCTCGAGTCAGTCGTACAAAAGAGGAGTTGCTGGGAGGAATGGGAAGCCGATATGCACGTACAGCGGTCCTTCAGGGAATCTCTGACGTGATCTGCTCAGGAGAGTTGTTTGCTTTGATAGGAAAACCATGTGACATCAACGCGATGGTCAACGGCCTCGGGAGTGTGTGGAAGGGGGCAAATTGTCGGTATCTTCTCAGCATCAGCTGCGGCATGTATCCCGACGGCACTACTCCCGACAAATTTTTACAGATGCACAAAATTGAATCAGAAGATGTGGAAACATTCCAGTGGCGTGGGAACGGGTGTCCGGGGGACTGTCCCGGAGTGGTCACGAAATCGGGGAAGTCGTTTGCGATGGATTATGTTGATTTTTGGACAGTACCGCCGAGAAACCACTCGATCCTCCACACGTGGCAGTGGCGCTGTAAGCTCTGCCCAGATTATCTCGGCATGCAGGCAGATGTGGTCGTAATGGACTGCTGGCCGAGGAGTGAACCCGAACACCGGGACAGTATGACGCCGTCCCGCGCAGGGGAGCGTGACGGATGGGTGTACATCGTTGCTCGCACCCCTCAAGGGAGTGGACTAGTACAGAGAGCAGAAGAGGCAGGTACGCTGGTCCTGTATGAGGACAGAACGCCGGGGTTTGAAGACATCAGGTTCAGGCAGCCTCATCAAGTCAGAAGAGCCTTGACACAATGGTCGAGACGCCTCGCGCACAGCGAGAGTAGCCACCCAGTACCCCCCCGCGTTTTTCGATGGGGGGAAAGGCAGAGCAGATTGCCAAAGCAGCACTGCGGGGGGAGGATTTGTTAGAGTACTGCGTGACAACGTCAGAGGCCTCTAGAGGCACATGAGGTGAAGAATTCAGTTGAGACGCTGGCAGGTGCCCTGTCGTCCTGCCCTTCTTCCTCGTTGAAGTTGGGAGAGACCGGGGAAAAGGAAGATGCATCCTCAGGTTTTAACCATTTTCTTTTTCAGCAGAGAAAGCTCAAAGGAGCAGTTGTAAAGTATCTAGCAGGTGTTATCAATGGCACCCAAATGAGACTCAAAAGAGGAGACGCAACTGAAGAGGTGTGCCGCACGTACTAGTTTGCTGATCGAAACTAATCGAACTTTTGAAGCGTCCGATCTCTTCTTCGGTTCAAATTAACCAAACAAACGAATAGTGCTGAGAAAGAAAAGAAAGTTCAACATGAGGTGATAACACTAGTGATAACAGGCTTTTTAAGGTTCCAACCTCCAGACTTTCTATGAACTTTTTTTAATTGAGATGGATGCAACCTTAGCGCATGTCCTGAGAGCTCCAGCCGCGAGCAGCCTAAATTAAGTATCGCATATGGCTTAAAGTATTGCATCTAGGTATACCTTTATATCATCATCAGGCTTTATACTGTCTGTATGATGCTGCTATGCCATATGACTCTTTTATAATTTGAATTATTAAATTCTATATAGAAGAAGCAAACAACCTAGGCGACGCACAATGGTAAAAAAAAAAAAGAATAGACATGTTAAGATTTTTTTTTTCAAGTTCTTTTTTTTTTTTTTTTAGCCTGGCAGTCAAAGGTTCAAACAAACTTAGCAAAGGTAGGTTTTGTAGTTAGATGTGTTTTTGTTATATGTTTAGCACTTCCAATAAAATAATAATAATAATAATAATAATAAAGCTTAGGCTTCTCCAGATTTTTTTTTCTTTTTTTTTATCACTGTGCATCGCCTAGCACATAACCTAGCAAACAACTCATACCAAGTTCTCATAACTTAAATGTGAGCTTCAAAGACTAGAGTGACACTGTTTGTACTATAGTGTTGGTAATATATCTAGTAATATATCTTAGTACTAATATTATAGTAATATATCAGCATACATTAGAGTTTTAATACCTACCAGTTTTACTACTACTATATACTACTATAATATGAATATGTAGTTAATTTTATTTTTATTTTTTTCTGGGAATTTTGCGACACAAACTGGTAGACACTGCAGATTATACAATTTGTTTCAAAAATTAAAAACTAGTATCTAGATTCAATAAGTTTTTTTCGCAGCTACTAGATTAATATACAGTGATCTAGACAGTGATTTACTAGTAAATTACTACAGCTACTTTTTTTTTTTTGAATGACTATAGCCGTCGAAGCCTAGCTACTACTTACTTACTTTACTTAATTGTGGTTAAGCCTAGGGTCTCTGAAACCAGAGACAAATGGCAACCCATGCATGCAGTTGTAAACAAAAGGAGTAAACCGTCGTAGCTTAGCCTGCTTCCGCATGAATATGGACAACCACGACCCTCCGCAGCCTAGGCTGAAGCTAAAGGCTGAACACCCATACAAGACGCACGTGTACTCATTTCAGAAAAACTTCGATCAGTGTACTTACCTTCTTCGGTTCCCGGTCTACAATGAATGAAACGAGCTCTCTTACATATGTCTCTTCTTCCCCAATACCTCTTTCCCCAGTTGCAGCAGTCCATCTTGCTCTGCAGACCCTTTCACCGATAGGCATATCACAGAGAAAAAACAATTTAAAAAATCGGGAAAATTGAGATACATTTTTTTATTATTATATATTTTTTTGAACCGTTTGCAACATCTTGCAAGATCTAAGTGTGCAACACCCATACAACAGCTAAACAATTTAGACAAGAATAGTGCTAGGAAAAGGTTCAAGGTTCAAGGTTCAAGGTTCACTTCGAAGTAATGAACCTGAATCAGGTTCAAAAACAGGTTCAAAAACAGGTTCACTTTTAATTAATAGAAACCTCATTTTTTTATATTAGCTAGACACTGCTAGTCTCAAGTTATTCACTGTTTATAGTCGAAAATTAGTAATCAAAAAAGCCTTAAAAATTGGAAAATGTCATAATTAAATTTATATGATCATATCAATTATGACAATTTAGTCAACATAAGACCGTCACAG
>JAHBMJ010000279.1:10000-51482 GCA_018398765.1 Chromera velia | reverse complement strand
CGCTGCCTTTGCCAGAGACGGGGGGGGGGCGGGTGCCTTTCGAGTGTCCATCGCTGCTTTTGCCACAGATGGAGGGGGGGCACGGGGGGGTGCCTTTCGAGTGTCCATCACTGCCTTTGCCAGAGACGGAGGGGGGGCAGGGGCCTTTCCGGTGTCTGCTACGGCTTCTGTGAGAGGGGAGACCTGATCTTCAGGAATCCAGTACTCAAGTGGAGGGACCTCACCCCATACCACCTCCTGCCACCACAAAGGCTCCTTCAGCAACCGCTGCTTCAGGATCTTGTAGACTTGCTCCACATGCTCCTTGTTTCTGGGGAATAGGTGGCTCTTCAGCCGCTGTACTTTCCCTTGCAATGACCTCTGAATCTGGTCCCATGCTACTTTTGCAGGAGCAGTCTTTGACCCGCCTGCCTCCCACACATCGTCCCACTTCACTTCCCCTTCTTCCCGCCCACCCCTTCCTTTGTGTTGATTCCAAAGAGCCAGATGGGACTTGATGATGAACGTCTTGTCTCTGTCAGCCGGATACAAAGCCGATGCCTCCAGCCCTGCAGCCCCTACCTCTGCCTCCCGAATGCGAGAGGAGGCACTCAGAAGGAAAGCCTGCACACAATGCAAGGAGAGGGGAAGAAAGGGGAATGAGAAAAAAAACAACAGAAACATTCAAAGGAAAGGTTTGAGTCCGTTTTACTGACCGGAAGGAAAGCTCTTATCCAAAAAGTGCTACCATTGATTTCCCCCGTCGCCCCAGTGTTTCGCAGTGAGAGGTTTCCGCTAGTGGAGCAGCGTTCTAGATGTTGTGCATCAATCAGGTGCACAAGCCTCCCTCTGTCTAAGGGTCGCCGGTCCTTCGCATTGGATCTCCCTTGCAGAGGCATGGTTTTGAGCTCCGGAGAATCCTTGCCCAAGATGTCTTCGAGTCGGTACAGCTCCTCTGCTTCTCGTAGCTGCTGCTGCTGCTGCGGCTGGGCTTCCCCGGGGGCTGATACTATAGACAAAGCGCTCTGTGTCTCCGCCTCCACGTAGCTGTTCACCATGTCCTCTATGGCTTTCTCTGCAGCTTCAATAAAAGAAGAAAAGAAGGAAGGGTCTGAAATAAAGAAGTCATGCACTTGTGTGCACAAAGCATTTTTAAGAGAAGTTGAGAAAGCGACAATGAGCTCGAGGTGACCATTGGAGTCAGGGAGAATGGCCTTTCACTTGGCTGTAGATTTCAAAACATTCACCTGGTTGCGGATTAACTGTTGAAAAACTGCAAGAACCTGCTTTGAAACCTCTAGAGAGGCTTGCAATTTAACGCGGAAGATCGAAGCAACTGCCTCCATATTGATCTCGATCGACCGAACTGCTTAAGGTTTTTTACAGGATCGATCGATCGATCAATGACATTAAAATTGCATGTACGTGTTCGAACAGCAATATTCGATCAGGTAGTCAGACGTCTTCGAACACCAATAACATTTTCGAACAGATCTGATTTTTGTTCGAACGGTTCAGATGCGTTTTCTTGTTTGTTCGAACATGTTCGAATGCACGTTCGAACATGTTTTTCCGCACGTTCGAACAATTTATTTTTGGAGACGGCGCGGATTCGAACATGTTTTTGCATGTTCAAACATATTTCGCGCGGATTCGAACATGTTCGAACGCGCGGAAGGGCCTGGGTACTCCCCTCCATGGCCCTCACCGCTCCCAGCTACCGCGGGTGGCACCCAGACATCTGGGTTTGCATTCGTTCCAACCTTTTGCTACACAAAATCGGATTGAAACTCTGTTTTCGAATACTCATCAATGCACCCGATCATGTGAATTGGCAATATTGTGTCACCTGTTTTGTACTTCACATGAGGAATAACATTCTTGTTCAACCCCTCTCCCGTCCACTTTAGAGCCTGCCCGGTATTGTACTCAGTCTCTGCAAAAAGACATTGTCAATTACATTGTTGTGCAGACTGCTATCAAACAAACTCTATACTGTCTCTATTTTTTTCAGTGGAGACTGTCCGTGAGGCTGATGCTGACATATGCTAACATGCGTCTGTCCGACACACTAGATTGAACCGGCTGGGGACAGTTGCTGTATACGTGGCTCCGGCTCCTTATTTCACCTATATTGGCCGCGGGCGGCGCAGGCCTGGCCGGCCTTGTGCCAGTGGCCGCGCGTCTAGCCTCCAAAACAGGTTCAAAACAGGTTTAACAGGTTCAACAGGTTCAAAACAGGTTCAACAGGTTTACTTTTTCAGATTTGAACCTTTTTTCAATGAACCTTTTCCCAGCCCTAGTCACTCTTGATAGCACTGAAGACGACATGACACAATCGACACCACTAGCAAATCTTAGAAAGCCCTAGAGACAAGAAAATCACTAAAAACTAGACTAAAAGCTCAATTAAGACTCTCAAAATTAATGAGCTACTGTCAAAGCTAAGAGCTTACATAAGTTTTTATTTTAGAGTTATCCTAGAGAGTCATCTTAATTTAAGACTTGAGTTATCCTAGAGATTTGAGGTTAAAGGGTCAGATTTAAAGTAAATTTGATAGGATTTGATAGACTCTATCATGCTAAAGTCCAGTGCTAAAGTTTCTCAGGCCTAAGATTTGATTTGAGGTTAAGCCCTACTTTAAATCAAATCAAATCAAATCTGGTCACTAAGCGCAATACTTTTAATTATGTGAAGCTGCGCCTTTGGCGTAAGCGTTTCAAGACTGATTCAAGACTCGCCGTGCCGATACTTTACAATTATTTACAATCAACCGTCTTAGTAATTGTTGTGTACCACAGGGGCCACACACTGTGTATCGATACCATAGAGGGCCGACCCACGTCTAAGCCGCACGCTAGCCTACATGTCACAGCCGACACAAGTTGCAAACATGCGCGTCATCACCACAACTGTTCCGGCTCCTTATGAATAGTGATCGATTTCTTCTTTCGGCCGGCATCTCCGCTCACAGGAGCTCTGCAGTTAGTCAGATGATGAGTAAGACAAGACAATGTGAGACCAAAAGGTTCTTGCTATGCAGGATGGGAGTTTGGATTGCAGCCGGTGCTCATGATGCAAGCCCTGGCTAGACCTTTATTCCTATACTTTCACTTCATTCCATCTCCCTACGCTAGCCACCAACGTCTGCGCACTTTGCCGTGTTCCTAGAACACGACAATAATAATTAAATCAGTTTTTTAAAGTTAAACTTTATTTTAGACTTTATTTCACTTTAAAACTTTATAGATTAATTATAACTAGAGGTACGCGTAGGGATATACTAATTAAGAGTCTGACACGCAACAGATTAATATGATGATTTTTGTGCCTTCAAAAAAATTGGCATTTATAAACTGTGATATAATAATAAAGTTAAATAAACATGTTTACTATCAGTGCTTATAGAGAGGGAGGGAAGGAAGGAAGGAAGAAAGAAAGAGAGAGAGAGAGAGAGAGCAGGCAAGCAAGAAAGCAAAGAACCAAGCAAGGAAAGAAGGAAGGCATCAAGAAGGAAGAAAAGAAAGAAGGCATGAAGAACGGAAGAAAGGAGAGAATGAAAGCTAGAAGAAAAAGCGGGAAAAAAAGAAAAAAGAGGGCAGGCAAGCAAGCAAAAAAAAAATAAATAAAGAAAGAAAGAAAGAAGGAAGGAAGGAAGGAAGGAAGACAGGCAGGGAGGGAGGAACTTTAAGGAAGGAAAGCAGAAGAGTACTCAAAATACACGCAGCTTATGTAGTCGGTCGCAAAAAGCACTCAGAGCGAACTCCAGGTCTGTACGTCATTAAATTTTGAGGATCTGTTGCTGGCCTGCTCAAATGGAAGTGTAGACTGACACTTAGGCGGAGGGGGCTGAGCATCCCGTCTCTGTCATGGACTGTGCAGATTTTTCCTTTTTGTCAAGACCACTAACAGTCAGGTCAGATCGAATCCTTGCTGCATATGGTATATTGCTCTGTGTTTATTTTTTTTGGGCCTTCTCTTTACGTCTTTAGTGTGAAAGGTCGCTCGAATGTTGCTACGCTCGATCCTTCCCTCTGTTCTGCACTGGTGCTCGATCTAGACTGGCACTTTGGTCTCTTCGGTCTCGCTTTTTGTCACTTTTTGCTCCTTGAAGTTGAGTCGCTCGTTGATCTCTTTGACCACTTCTTCCGTGAGCCTGAACAGAATCCAGCCATATGTTGGGTCGAAAGAGTCGTCATAGTCGCAGAGGTAAAGAGGATGGTGTTTCAGGATGTCGAACACACAGCAATACTGGTCACGATTGCCGCCTCCCATTCGTATGCGCAAAAAGATCGCGAGCGTCCCTACAGCAACATGCTTGACCTCATCCTCATCCTTTTCCACCGTACCGATGTGGATGTGCCGAAATCGTGCGTATGGCCGCGTCTTGTTCTCGACAAATTTCTGGACGCAGTCTCAGTACGTCGGGTCGTCTACATCGATTTCATTGTCATCGAAGGGAAACTCTTCCTCAATGATGCCTTTATTTGTCCAGTCGGTCAGACCCAGAACACTCAAGGTGGTCTCCGGATCTGGTTCGCGACCCCCGAACAACTGGTCCTTCAATGGCTCATCTATGGACGCTCTATTAATATCTATAACGGACATCGACTCTTTTAAATTTAATTCAATGCCAGAAAGAACGACAAGCTATGATGACAGTGGAGACAGAGGCTCTCCTTGTTTTTTTTCAGCGCTGAGGACAGATTGACGCTGATTGATTGACTACCGTTAGGACCGTTTCATCAATTCATTCCGATCCTTTCATATTATGTGGGTGAGTAAGATGAAGAGAAGCGATATGTCTACGTCTTCTACCCTCGGGACATTGATGGACACTGTGCCCATTTGATCTGTCACCATTCTGATCCATTCTGTCACCGAATCACATTTTAAATACGCAAGGTTCTGCCCAACCTCTGAAACCGACTTCCAAAAAGAATCAGAACGGTACATCTCGTTTGAAAAGAGGCCCAGAAATGGGTAAGAACGGAGACGGCCACTCACCCTCACAGAGAGTGGGCCGTCTCCTTTTGAGCTGTCTGCCCTTCTCGGTCCGATTGATCCTAGAATGCACTCTGGGAGCACTGAGAGGGGCCAGACAGACGGACTTAGGCAGTGTGGCCAAAGAAATCCACCGTTGCTGCTTTGCGCCCTTCTAAACGGCTGCTCAGATAGTGCACATCTGGCGGTCAGGGCTGGAGACAATAAACGGATTCCTCTTCCACCTCCTGGAGTCAATATCGCAGAGCTGGATCACGGCACCGGTCGTCGCTGTCTTGGCTCACCTCTCACCCTTCTCTGAAGGCGCCATGGTAGAGGTGAGAGACCCTTGGACAGCAGGGGTGGCAAGGGCGGAGGAACTCCTCTTCAGTCTGCTCACTTCTCTGTCTGACCACCAATGCAACCAGGGCCTCTTGATCTTGCCGGGAACTGTATTGCTTCTGGCTGGCCTTGCACGACTTCCTCGGTACGCAAGCGCAGCAGCAGCCCCGTGCTATAAAAGTATCTTTTCCATCCTTTGTCTCTTTGGAAATTTTGTTTATACTGTTGATCACTTGACAGCCGCACTTCTGAACTCGATATCTTTTGTTGTAGTCTTTGTCGAAGTAGTTGTGCTTCCCGTCCTCTGGGCGGACGTCTTCACAGCCCTCTGCCACTTTGTCTAGGCGGGTCTGACGCTGTAGGGAATTCTTTACACCACAGCGCAGATATTAGAGGCGGGAATGGAGCTCTGCGTGGACGCTGCCCAACATCATCTCCTCTGGGCACGTCCACATGACAAATATAAGTTCACCCGTGGGAGCACACGGGGAAAGCGGTCAGTCACTCGCATGTTCGCTTGCGCTGTCTGTCTCTCGCTTGTTGCCTCCCTCATCGTTTCTCATTCTCTGGCAGTGCACGATGCTGCCTCCGTGCAGGGGAGCCAACCAGGGGCCGGGAGGGGGGAGAGCTTTCCACCTAGCAGCCTACTCGGCATCCGTGGACGGTGGCAGTGGGAGGCGCCATGCCTCATGAGAACCTCACTCGAAGGCGAGGGAGCTTTCCCAAAGTTTAGGACGGGGGGATGGGTCTTAGGCACCAGCAGGAACGCCTGGCCCCCAAGACGTCTCCACCAGCGGTTTCGGTGCGGGAAGTCCCCAGCGCTTCTGCGAGAACAGGATCCCTATCACATAACAGAAGCAGAAGCGTACACCAATGCAGCCCTCGTTTGGACAGCCCCTAAGCTTGTCGGATTCCTTACTCCCCCCTCATGCAGAGCAGCCCGCATAGAGCAAGCCAAGCAGAATCGAAGAAGGCGGGCTCCGTGGCGACAGGCGAGAGTAGCGAACAAACGCCTCCTTGCAGCCTCTTCTCCCCGGGCTCTGCCAGACGCGCCAGGAGACTCCAAGTTTGTTCCTAGCTGGCAGCCCCCCCTCCTTCAGCCCGTTACACTCCACCCCTACCCTTCTACAATGCCCCAAGTTGCGCTAAGAATCACCCGACTGGCTTGCCGCTCTTTCACCGAGTCTAGACTGAAGCTCCCTCATCTCCTCGCCCCCCGCTGCCGACCGAACCCGCCCCCTACCCTGAAGCTCATCATAGTCCTCACAGTCCTTACCGTCACACTCCGAATCCCTCCACCGCCTCAGCCGCAGCTCACCCTACTACACAATGCAGGAGCTTGGGGCCCTCTTGGAGGCGAGGAAGGCCTCAACACAGCAGCTCACATCGCCAACGGAAATATACCACAACCTGGAGACTACATGGCTCCCCCCGCCCCTCCGTCCATGCCCTCCTCCGCAGATGAAGAGATGGCAGACGCAAACGCGGATGTGCAGCCGCAGCCGCTCCCCCTGTCCAGACCCCCTACTTCCGCGCCGCCGCCAGCACCGCCACAGGGGGGCGCTTAGCAGGCTATGGGGACAGGGGGGACACGGGCAGGCCCAGTGCAGGGAGGGAGCATCCCAGCGGGGTGTACGACACTCGACATGCTCTTCCCGGACGCGCACACCGCCAAGGGGGAAGGAGAGATGACTGATGGAGAAAGATCCCTCCAAGAGCGCCCACAGGAGCTACCCCCTAGCGTCAGGCTCGTAAACATAGAATGGCAGAGGATGGAAGAGCGCCTGAAACAGCCAGAGGAAGGCCCCCCAACAGAAGCATCGAAACGAAAGCGTCATAAGAATACCAATCGCTGGGATAACCCCATCCTGGCAGCCACAGAAGGGGAAGTGCAGTCAGGGAGAAGCGGAAAAAGAGGTCGGGGAGGTGGCAGAAACGGCCGGGGAGGGACAGGCAGAGGAGGGGGCAGAGGAGGAGCCCATAACCACAGAGATACAGCAGGAGAGAAAGAGGACGAGGATACAGCGCGCAACCAAGGGCTCCTAGCAGCTGCATCATCATCCTCATTCCCAGTAGCAGCAGCAGCAGTAGCAACAAACTCTGAGGCCGCGGGAAAGGGAAGCCTGCCTCCTAACGGACTGGGCCCGGTGGCTAGGGCCATGACCGAAGCAGAACGGCACGCAGAACAGGCCACACGAATACAAGGGCAAGCGGCAGCATCAAGCGCACCGGTGAGCATACCACTGCGGTAAGGAGTTACCGATTTGGAGAGAGAAGGGGGAGAATCGGTCAGCGAGGGAGGGGACAGCTCAGACACTGACTCGGTCACCTCTAGCCGACTGGGCCAGGACGACGGGGGGGGCTCTGACGTAGGGGACCTGTACGATATTTTGAATCGTGAAGAAGCAAGAGCCATCAGAGCGGAAGCAAACGCGGCAGACGCTGAGGCAGCGGAGATGGAAGAGGGCGAGGGAGATGCAGGGGATGGGGCAGATGGAGGGCAAGAGGGCTCAGGGAGGAAAGTGAAAGAGGGCCCTACCATCGAGCAGTGGGAGGAAAGGTGGAAATTCTGGGATGAAATCGACATTGAGCAGCAAGCCCCAGATGATTTGGACATCCCTACAGACAAGCGCCCGGCAGGGGCTCTCCGCCCCGCGCTGATTGCAATTTTAGAAGAGCTGGAAGTCCGCACCCAGAGCTGAGACTTAGCCATTACACAGCGAGCATGGAAGTGTGTAGCATACTTTCTGTCCATTTTCTTGCGAACCGACAGAAGGGGGGGAGGCGCTGCTCTAGCGGCAAGGAGGCGGAGAATCATAACATTCTGGAAAGGGGACTTTGCAGAACTCATTAAGGAATTGAGGGAAGATATTGTAAGGCTCCGCGAGCGCAGAACAGGGAGGAGGGGGAAGGGAGGCCCGAGAAAGACAAAAAGGGAGAAGCAGGAAGAGTTGCGCAGGCACGTAAAGAGCCTCATCGCTGACGGGGCCCTCTCAAAAGCAGCATCAAGATTAGAGTCTTTTGGGGTGGCGAAAGCGACTGTAGGGACGTTCCAGAAGTTGAGAGCGCTGAACCCCCCATGCACAGCCTCCTACACGACACGTGCCTTAGAAGAAGCCACTACCCCCCTAGCAGTCACCGCCGACTCGTTGCTCTAAGCCGCCTAATCCGCCCCCCGTGGGTCTGCACAGGGACTCACAGGCTGGAGGTACGAGCACATTCGTTTCTTCCTTCTAGGAGACGGGTCCGGACATTCGAGCCCACTCATCGCCATCGCTCATCAAGTAGCAGAAGGGAACGCCCCTCCGGCGCTCCTGCAACTCCTCGTAGGAGGGCGAAGCTTTGCGTTGAATAAGGATGCAAAGGGGACCAAGATCCGACCTATCGTGGTGGGTGACGTTCTTCGGAGGTGGGTGACAAAGGCAATTTTGATTCAGTACGGGGGCAGGTTTGAAAAACATTTGGGGTCGTTGCAGTTTGCAGTAAAGACAAGCGCCGGAACAGACAAACTCTTTCATGCAGTACAGACATGTTTGCAGTCATTTCCTTCCTCGGTTCTCTTACAGCTTAATTTACAAAACGCATTCAACATATGTGACAGACAGGCAGCGATGGATGAGCTTCACAAACATTTCCCTGAGTTGTACTCCTTTTTCTCCCTTTGGTATGGGGCACCTGCAACTCTTTTCTTTCGTGATAAGGGGGGGCGGTTACAAAAGATCCAATGTGAAGAAGGGGTGCAGCAAGGTGATGTGGCAGGCCCCCTGCTATTCTGTCTGGGACTGAAACCTGTCCTAGACCAGTTACAGAGACGATTGCAAACGAGACACGGGGGGAGGGGGTGTTTTATCGGAGCGTACATGGATGACATCTCCGTGGTGTTTCCGGGCCTGCATCCCTTAGCTCTGATAGATGCCTGATAGGATTGCAGCGAGCTGCTAAAAGGGTATGGTTTGACTCTGAATCTGGGGAAGGGGAAGAGCGCGGCGCATTCTCCTTCGTGGCTGGGTTTACGGGACTGCCCCCTACAGCATTCAGCAGGGCTAGAGATCAACACAGCAGGGTACAAGCTCATGGGGGCAGCGGGAGGTGACGACTCCTTTGGTGGGGGGGCTTTTTAAAGAGAAAGTTGCGGAAGCAGTGAGGCCGGGAAAGAGAGTAGAAGCGTACGGAGACCCCCAAGGTGCTTTCCTCCTTTTTAGATACTGTGTTTTTCCCAAACTCATATATCTGGCAAGAGTTATGGGGGAACGCATTTCGATGGACGAGTGGGGTAGAGTTGACAGAGAGATGGGGGAGCTGTTTCTCCAGACCATGCATTTAACAGCAGCAGAATGGACAACAGTCCACCCCTAAGCCCACCTCCCTCTCTCACATGGAGGCCTCGGCATCCCTAACTTCCAACGAACAGCCCTGGCCACGGTGGTCGGCTGCTGTGCACAGACAATCGGGGCTGTGCACACTAGACTCGGGGAGCAGGGATTCCACTCTTTCCAGCCAGCGGAGCTCCGACAGCTCCCATGGGTAAGCATGTGTGAGCAAGCATTTAGGCACGCACGAGAAAGAGTGAAGGAGGTGAAACTTTCCCACAAACACCTCTTATCCCCCCGAGCTACCGATTGGGAAGGCCAGATAGAGAAGTGGTTAAAGGAAGAGGGAAAGCAGCAGCAGCATGAGATGACACAAGTTTTAAACAGGTATGGCAGGGATTTGCTCCTCCAGCAGTAGTCAGAAACAGGAAGGGCGAGACTAAGGTCTTGCGCAGGGGGACCGGCATCTGCATGGCTGACAGCTATGCCCTCATCTCACTGGACGACCATCGCCCCGACTTTGTTTTTTGTTGCACTCCGCCTCCGATTGGGCCTGAACCTGCCAGAAATTCAAAGAAACCCCATCTGTGCGTGCGGCCTCCCGCTTGACCTAGCGGGGCACCACGCACAGAGATGTGCAACAGGGGGGGGGATCTGGTGGAGGCACGAACAGGTTAAAGACGCATTCTGCAATATTTTGTCAGGGGTGCGCTATACCTACGTGTCACGAGAGCGTACGTTTGCACAGCTAGGCCTTTCTACCCCAACCAGGCTGGTAGAGGAAGGCCAAAAGAGACCAAACCTCTTGTCGGGGATGCCTTCGGGAGAGAGCTACCTCGAAGACGTTTCTGTCACCCATCCAATGTCTGTGGAGGCCGCCCGCCTGCGTCGAATGTCCAATTATGCAGGGGCAGCAGCCAGAGACATGGAAATGATGAAGGACAGAAAATACAAAGCCATCTGCAAAGAGATGGGGCTCGAATTTGTTCCTTTAGTTTTTGTCAGTGGGAGACCAGGGAAGAAGACAGTAGAGTTTTTGTCAGTGGTGGCAAATCATGCAGCAAGCAGAGTGAGGGGGGGGGAAGACTTTGCAGCAGTGCAGGGCCGTATCATGCAGCAGTACTTCAAAATTCTGTCCTGCACTTTGCAGAGATTTGTTGCAGCAAACGTCCTCTCCTCTATTCACTTGAGGAGGGGACGGAGGGGCCCGTTCTAGGTGGAACCCCTCTTAGCTCGCGACATGGCTGCGTTCTCTGTTCCCGGGCAGGGGGCAGGGGGCGCCAGCGGGGAGTGAAGGAAGGAGTGAAATAAAGAAGGAGTAAGAAGGAAATAAAATGAAGTCATCAGGTGGGGAGAGGCCAGCGGTTGCAGAGAAAGAAAAGTTTAAAGAAAAGACAGATGAAAGTACGACAGTTGAGTCTGGCGTAGTCAAAGGTGGAGAAAAGCGGTGAAGGCATTGCGCTCGATGGTATAAATAGAAGAAATACTAGGCAAAGACGCGATAGCAAGGCAGGTCGTTGCAAAATCAACCCGACTGGATAGACTCTAGGCAAACAGGTCTAGGCACGACTCCCAATGCCGAGCAGTCTACGGCCGGTATGCTGGGACGTGCTATGCATCCCCGAACCGTCAGAAGAAAATCAGACGGAGGCGGTCTCTGATCGGTCTCTGCAGGCCCCGCGGCGGCGCCTTCGGCGCCGCCGCACTGAGGCCATGCATACGTACATCATCAAATCGTGTAATACATTGTAATACCATTGTAATACCAACGCCCAATACGCGCAAGTAAGCATGATGTGAAGATTCCGACGCGGAGTCCCATGAAGCTGATTTGATGGGTTGTTTTTTACTGAAACTCAGAAAGACACTTCTGAATCCTCATGTGAGCATTCCATTATCCAGGAACTAATTAAACAACAAATGATGTTGCTTGACTGCTTTCCCGTCTCCTCGTGGACGGAGAAACCTCTGATACCGTCTGGGTCGTCTTTTATTCTTCCTGCAGCTGGGTGTTGTTGCCTCGGACTTGCCGGTTTTTTTTTGTTTCGTGAATGGCGCAAAGGTGTTCGTCTTCCTGAAGTCGAGGGCCTCCCTTCCGGGGGGGAGATCGTGGCTGAGGTGTTGAAAGAACACGGCGTCTCGTCTCTCTTCGTTCTCTCAGGAGGACACGTTGCACCCGTGTACGTCAGCGCAGAGCAGAAGGGAATGCGCGTGACTTCTGTCCGACACGAAGCATCGGCGGTTTTTGCTGCGGACGCAACGGGGCGTCTGAAGGGCCTCGGGGTGGCAGTGGTGACGGCAGGGCCGGGAGTGACCAACACTGTGACGGCCGTGAAGAACGCGCAGATGGCGCAGAGCCCCGTGCTGATCCTGGGTGGAGCAACGAGTTCAATTCTGAAAGGGCGAGGGAGCCTGCAGGACATTGACCATGTCTCGGTCATGAAGAGCACAGTCAAGTGGCATGCCTCACCTCGGTGAGTCAGCATTTGGGGCTTCCTTTTCTTTTTTTTGCCCCCCCAACCCTGCTTTCTCTTTCTTTCCTTGTTGCTTTTTTTTGTTTCGTTCGTTCTTTTTTTCTTTCTGCCTGCCTGCCTGTGGGAGTAGAAGGATGGATGTCGACGAATTTGGATGGGAGGGAAAGAGGGTCTCCGAATTCGATCCGCAGACTCTTTCTTCCTTCCTTCCTTCCTTCCTTCCTTCATTCATTCATTCATTCATTTATTCATTCATTCATTTATTCATTCATTCATTCATTCATTCATTTATTCATTCATTCATTCATTTATTCATTCATTCATTCATTCATTCATTCATTTATTCATTCATTCATTCATGCCACTCCACATCACTCCACCTTCTTTCTTGCTTGCTTGTGTCTGTGTGCAGAAGTGTGAGGGAGCTCCGCCCCGTGATTGAGAGGGCAATTCGTGAGTGCCAGACAGGTCAGACGACCTTGCCTGTCTGCCTGCCTGTCTGCCCGCGCGCGCCGAAAATTATAAGTGCATTTCATCGTGCGTATTGATTTGTCTGTCCATTATTTGGAAAGGAAGGGAGTGCAGGTGCACATGCCAAACTTGCTGCCTGCGCATGCGACTCTTCCTTTCAGCCAGCCAGCCCTTGCGGCGGCGGCATTGGAGCACCACTATGGCCATGCAGCCCGGCCGGCCGGCTGACCATTAGGACGGAAGGAAGGAACGAAGTACTCTTGCCTGTCTCTCTGCCTTTCGATTTTGCCCGTTTCGTTCCTCCCTCCCTCTCTCCTCTCCTTTTCTTGCCTCTATACGTGCGCGCGAGGCATAAAGAACGAAGATTGTCTGTCTTTTTTGTTTTTAATTCCTTGCCCGATCGTGCTACCTTCCTTTCGAGTGACCCCATTCCTTCCTGCCTTTCTTCTTTCCTTCCTTCCTTCCTTCCTTCCTTTGTTTCTTTTTGCCTCTCCCTGATGCCTTCCTGCCTTCCTGCAGGTCTGAAGGGCCCCGTGTTCGTGGAGCTTCCCATGGACCTTCTCTGGCCCCCCTCCGTTGTGGTCAAGCAGATGACGGCCATGATGCCCAAACAAAGCAACAGGTCCTTGGCAGCAGTTGCAACACGGTGGTATCTGACCAGACACCTTTCCCAACTTTTCGAAGGCTCTTCCCTGTCTGTGCCTGTGCCTGTCCGTCTCCACCCGGCAGTAGACGTTCGGCCTAATCATCGAGATGTACTCAGTGTGTTGAAGATGTTGCAGACGGCCGAGAAGCCAGTCCTCGTACTCGGGTCTCAGGTCGTCTCCGATTGTTTTGAGGAGAGTGAGACGCTCAGACTTGTCAAGGCACTCGAGACTCTTCGCATTCCTACCTTCTGTGCCGGCATGGCAAGGGGCTTGTTGGGCGGCAGAGAGGCAGAGACGGACCTTGTGTTCAGACACAGAAGGGGGGCTGCGCTAGCAAAAGCGGATCTCGTTATTCTCGCTGGCGCTGTGTTTGACTTTCGTCTTCAGTACGGGTTCTCGATTCCCAACAGAACCCCCACGGTTGTCATCAACAGATCACGGGAGCAGGCCTGCATGAACAGGCAGCCCTCTAAAGTCTGCGTGTGTGACCCTGGCGCCTTCTTGATCCGATTGGCTGAGGAAGCAGAGATTCTTCTGAAGCGGCAGAAACAGGAAGAGTCGTGTCTCTCTTTTTCGTTCAGTCGGAGCGACTCGGCTTGGATGGCCGAGCTAAAGGCAGCAGAAGAGGGGCGAGACAGAGAAATCTACTCCGTCGGTCTCGCCGTCCCCTCCGAAAAAGAAAAAGGCAAAACAACAGCCGCCGACTCAAAGTCTTCAGCAGCTGCAGGGGGTACGGGCCATTCCGAGAAAATGGGAGAGGTGGGGAAACCCAAGTCCAAAAGCACAGAGACAGAATCGAAATTCGTGCACCCAATCAAAGTGGCGATGGAAGTGAACGCGAGACTGTGCCGAAATTCTGTCATAGTCGCTGGTGAGTCGTTCCTTTGTTTTTGTTTTCTTTCCTCCCTCGCGTACTCACTCTGCCCGGAAAGGTCATTTCTCTCCCTTAATTCCTTTACATTTTCTTCGTTCTCTTCTCTTCTCTTTTTTCTCTTCAGTTTTCACAGCGGTTGGTTTTCCTTTCTCCCGCTCGTCCCGTGTTTGTCCTTCTCATTGCATGCATGCATTTTCATACAGAATTCGTTTCCTTCTCATTGAAATCCTCCCTTTGTATTGTGAGGAATTTGAAAGCCATGCCTGCATGAAATACTTATTGCCCAGCTGCCAACGTTGGAAAGAATTAAGCACCAAATGCTTATGCAATGCTTGCATGTTGAGATGCTGCTGTCCGACAATCTTGACTGCATGCACGAATTGGAGCTAGAGGAGAGGCTTGCTGGTTGTGCTGTAGACTTTGTCGGCACAGCTGCGTACGTCGTGATTGCATTTATTTTCATACAGAATTCGAAATAAATAAATGCATACAGAATTCAAATTTTTATACAGAATAAATGCATATGAAAATAAATGCCTGCAGACGGGGGCGACTTTGTTGGTACAGCTGCGTACGTCGTGAAACCTCAACGGGCCCTCGGGTGGCTGGACCCTGGTGGGTTGGTTGGTCGGTCGGTTGGTTGGTAGATCTCTTGTTCTTTTCTTTCTTTCTTTCTTTCTTTCTTTCCTTCCTTCTTTCTTTCTTTCTTTTCTTTCTTTCTTTCTTTTTTGCTTGCTTGCTTTCTTTCTTTCTTTCTTTCTTTCTTTTCTTTCCTTCCTTCCTTTCTTTCTTTCTTTCTTTCTTTCATTCATTCATTCATTCTTTTTTTTTTTTTCTTTCTTTCTTTCTTCCTTTCTTCCTTCCTTCCTACTCTTTTTCTTTTCTTTTCTTTGTTGAACCACGCTTCAGTCTCCTCGATCGCGTCATGCATCCAAAAGAGACAATCAACCGAAGATGGCCCTTTTCCGTTCGTAAATAACCTGCTTAGTGAGTGTGAATGCATCTGCTGCCTGCCTGCCTGCCTGCATGTGCACCAATGCTGCTGCCTGCAGGTGTATTCGGAACTCTTGGGGTCGGGGGGGGATTTGCTTTGGGTGTGAAGGCCGCTCTTCGTGCGGACTGTGTAGTGTGGGTGTTGTGGGGAGACGGGGCGTGTGGTTTCTCCCTCATGGAACTGGACACCTTCGTGCGGGAGGGAATGGGGGGGGTGTTCGTGGTGGGCAACGATGAAGCATGGACTCAAATTCTCAGGGAGCAACAGGTAGGCCGGAGGAGAGGAGACGGGAGGGGTTGCATGGGCTTTAAACCTGCATGCGAGGTGGGACCGGATGGAAGGAAAAATGGGAGGAGATTGCAGTACTGAAGTCAAAGCTAGTCTGAGCGAGCTGTGCTGTCTGTGTGGAAGAGGGTATTAGTAAAGAAATGAAGGAGGCAATGCATGAAGGCAGGTTCTTTCTGGGAGGGAAAGCATTTGAAGGGTGCATGCGGTAGGCAACTCGGAGTTCGGCAGTTAGGTGTGTAGGTTTGTCCCAACATCCATCGGCATAAAGAAATTCAGGGCATGCAACCTCGGCTCTCTCTAGCTGTTGCTGACTGCATGACTAGCTGCCTGTCTGCCTAAGCGTCTAAGTATGTATGCATCTTGCCGTTTTCTTAATTTGTCTGGTCGTGTATCCCTTCTGTTTTCTCTAGGGCACAAACCCAGTCACCGTGCCCGACTGAATCTAAAAACAAAATTTTTCTCTCCGCGCGTGCATGTGCATGTGCCTGCAGGGGATCTTGGGAGAGTCCACCGCCTGTGTTTTGGGCAGAGAGGGGGGGAAGACGACTCGGTACGACGTGGTCGCAGAGGGTCTCGGTGCCGTGGGGTTTCTGGTAGAGAGGGAGCAAGAGCTCGGAACGGCTCTCGATTCGGCACTCCAGGAGGCCAAGAAGGGAAAGTGCGCCTTAGTAAATGTGAGGATATGTTCCAGCAACTTTAGAGATGGGTCCATTTCAGTGTAGAAAGTCGACAGTCAAGTTTCAATTCGGACAAAGAAGGTATGCAAACACAAAAAAGATTGTCCTCTCTGACAGATAGTCGGGGAGTGGGTGAACAAGAGAAGAAAGCTCGGCTCTCCTTTTCAGGGTCTAACCGTGTGCCATCCAATCGCAGAATTTGCGGCAGTGCACGTGCTTACAAGTTGTGAATACTTGCTGCTTGAAGCTAGGTTAATCTAGGCTTGAAGGAAGTCGGCTGGCAGGTCAGGTCAAACACATATAAGAATTGTAATCTTTAGGGTTCAGATAGTCTTCAGTACGCTGACAGAATTTTATGGTCATTTGTTTTTAGGAAGACTGATCGACAAGAGCCACTTCGCTAAAAGAAGGAATGACTCGGTCAATTCCATCTTTCTGATCAGACACCAACACGGACGAATGCACTGATTAATCAAATTATGTTGTATCCGCGCGCGCGCGTACTTTCTTTTCGCTTCTGGCGTCTCTACGAACGACCATATAAATCGAAACATTGACGCACAGAAACAAACATAAAGACAAACATAAACACGAACACAAATATGAACACACCCACACATCTACACATACACACACATACACACACACACACACACACACACACATACAAACATATACAGGCGTATACACAAACATACAGACACACCCACACACAAACAGAAAAAGAAAAAGACAGGCAGACAGGAAGAGAGACAAATAGAGAAATCGTCAAACAAGCAGATAACACATATGTGACACCAACAGCATTTCTCCTTTCGTGCGTGTTAGCTTGTAAATGGTTCTGAATGAAGTGAATATCTCACTCTAGATCTCACCTAGTATTGTCTAAAGCTCATCATCATCATTATACATATAAGCTGTGCACATCTTTGTACTATAAATTAACTAACCAAAAGATAAACATAATCAAACTATAATTTTTCTGATTGTTTATAATTTTAATTTTTGATTTTATAGTTTTTTTCTTTAGGATAGGATACGATTTATCTTCAGGGTACCCCCTGCAGTCCACTGCCTAGAACTATAGGCCTAAAAAAGGCTTATACTGTTCGATACTGTTTTGAGCTAGTTTTAAACTTTTAGTAAAAAAATTTTAATTTAATTTATAGTTAACGTAAATTGCATAATTTACCTACGTTTTTGGAAGCTTAAATTATAATCTGATAAGGTTGCAAACTAGGTTGCAAATTAACTGGGTTGAAAAGGGATTAAAGAACGATCTTCTTAGTAGAGCTAAAAAATCGACAAGACTCGGACTTGCAGACATGGACTGCCAGGAGCTAGGCTCCGCCGGCTTAGTCAACTCATTTAAAAAAGTTAATTCTATAGAGGTGTAAGACTGCAATAGGTTTAATAGGTTACAATGAATAGGTCTATAGCAATAGGTATCAACGGCTGGAACAAAGAGGGATTGAGAAATAAAAAAGAAGAACTTCTGTCAGTCTTCTGAAGAAGAAGCATATATTAGAGAGCTTATGTGTTTTATCCTAGACCATGACTCCGTGAGCCCCAGAAAACAAACTTTTTAATTAAAAAGATCGAAACCTGTTTAAATTTCAAAATAAAATGTCAAACGTAGTGTCAAACCCTGTAATGATGATGATGATTGAGAGTTAAATCCTAGACCCAGCAACGCTAGGCCCTGCACTAGCTAAATAAAAAAAGAAAGAAAAACAAAGTTTCATTTATTTATCTACTAAACAACCGTTGTTTTTTTATAACACTCCCCACAACACTGATATAACACGAAAAGAACAGTAACTTTCAACAGTTGTTTGTTTATAATTAAAGGGGACCTTAGGGGGTGATAAATAAATAAAAAAAAATGAAAAAAAAAGTTTTCGATCTTAGTATATCTTAGTTATTTTTTATTTTTTTATCTAGTGCACGGCCTAGCACTGACGCTAAATCCCAAGCCACTAACAAGGCTTTAAAGACAGGATAATTTGAGGATATAACACTAGACAGGACAGGTAATGTGCACTAGAATGTACAGTTGTTTAGCCAGGATAATTGGCTAGGGAGGTTGTGGTTGTTCATCTAGTTGTTCATATCGATTTCTGTCCATATGCCTTGGATTACCCTGAATAAAGCACCTAAGGTAGATCAAAGCTAACTCTCAGCAGTCGGCCATTTTTCTTACTAGTATATGATTCTTATATACGTAGGTCTAGACCTGGGTTGCCATTTATCTCTCAAATCAGAGACTGTTAGACCAAAGCAATATTCAGTAAATAAGTAAGAACTAGTAGCCTGACTACTTAGTAATACATTAATAAATATATTTGTATCCCCACACAATCCGAAAGAAAACGGTGCCACTGGAGCCTCAAGAGACCGCTCTGACCGCACCTCAACAGAAATAAAAAAGACTCCTCCGCTCCTCTGTGCTGCGCAGAGGAAAAAACGGAAAACCCACAAAAAGAGCCGCGCACACGTACGTCCTTGAATGGGATGCTCGTGCTCACCTCTAGTCTCTGTTCCATCCAAAGACCCACCCGCTTTGTCACAAGAATAAAAATCCCCGCAGAGAACTCCGCTTCCCTCTCCAGCGCTCTCCAGAGACCAGTTATACGCATGCCCTGGCGGGACAGAGCCTGGTCATAATCGTGAATACGGGCCCTTTGAAGAGTAAATTCCTCAGCACACATATCCGAAACTTTTAAGATGTTGGACTGCAATAAAGACCGCCATCAGTAGGACAAAGAGGGTCCATTTGAGTGGCACTGCCAAGTACATGTCTCTATCAGTCTTGGCTTCATGCTCCATCTCCGTTTGATACTCTATCTCGGCATCATTGGTAACCTCGGCCTCACTGGAAGCAGGCTGTCGCCGGATACCAGTCACTTCTGGGTGCTGCTCGTACATCTGCATTGTTGATTCAGATACTGTAGGAATAGGGTCCAAGTTAATGCGTCGGGCACTCCGTCTGCTATCAAGACCATCGACATGCTTGACTTGGTGGGAGGCGTTCTTTTTAAGACCATCCACACGTTTGACTTGGCGGGAGGTGTTCTTCTCAAGACTATCCACACGCTTGACTTGGCGGGAGGCGTTCTTCTCAAGACCATCCACATGCTTGACTTGGTGGGACAGAGCCTGGTCATAATCGTGAATACGGGCCCCTTGAAGAGTGAATTCTTCTGCACATATGTCAGAAAGACGTTGGACTGCAATGAAGACCGCCATGAGTAGGATAAAGAGAGTCTATTTGACTGGCGCCACCAAGTATATCTCTCTCTCAGTCTCAGCTTGAGGTTCTGTCTCAGCATGAGATTAAGAAAAAGAAGGCGGGCATTTGAAAAGAGAATCAGTCTCTTCCCTCCCTGTTTCAAATGCAAAAGCATATATGAATCCATCCACATATGTTAAACGGACCGTGGAGCTCTTTAGTCTACGACCCGACAGGTGCTGACGCAGCAGGCTGACTGCTGCGCTGCGACTTGAGGCTCTGTCTCGGCCTCACTAATGACCTCAATTTCACTGGAAGCAGGCTGTTGGATACCAGTCACTTCTGGATGCTGCTCGTGCATCTGCGTTGTTGATTCAGAAGCTGCCGGAATGGGGTCTAAGTTTGTGCGTCGGGCACTCCGTCGTTCTGTCGTCTTTTTCAGAGTCGAGCTGCCCAAACTTCTACTGACGGAACTTCTTCTCGTATCTCCAGAATACTTTGAAGGTGCCTAGAGACGCGAGCATTTGGATTTAAGAATCGAAGGGCTGACTGTACGTCTTCGAACGGGCCTCTCTGGCCGTGAGATGGATGGGTCAGTGGAAATGTCATGGAGTCAATCACTAGTTCTGACGTTCAACAGTCAAGTCTCTTTGTATGCGGTCACACTTGATAAAAGTTTTCTTTGGTTTTCTTACAGTGCCGGTTCTTACAATATCGGATGTTAGAAAGTAGACTTCTTGGCGACGGAAAGTATCGTCTACAGAGTTTCATTGATCTGCCTGAAAAACGGAAAGCTGATCTAATTGATCGATCTGGGGGCTCATACAAAATACTTTATGCAATGGCGTTGCATAAGAGGGCTGGAGGGGAGGGGGGGTCTTATGTAGAGGTGGTCCCTCTGGGCGCCGCCGCATTCTAGCATCCATTACATACGTGCCGCCGCTTTATGTAACCAGCAAATTGATGGCTTTGGGGGGGGNGGGGGGGGGGGTTATGCAACGCCGTTGCATAAAGTATTTTGTACGAGTCCCCTCAGAGAGAGATCTGCATGAGAACATGCAGAGACGCGCACGTTGATTAATGCAAAAAAACACAAAACATGCGCATGTGCATTTTTTTATTAACAAGTGTTTGCGCGCGCTTTGCGCGCGGAGGTTCGTACGTACGTTCGCGAATTAATAAGGAACTGGATAAGGATTCCACATACGGCAGCTAAAACGGCTTTCACTGAGCCTGTGTACATTTGTCAATTCAACGATTCTGCAACGGCAACCCTGTACGTCTGCATCAATCCCAATGAGCAGCATTGGTGTATGTGTAACTACGGCTTTGGGATCTGCTTAGTATCATTTGCATTGGAGAGCTGGAAAAAGAAGAGTGCAGCGCCGTCTCCAGGCCGTCTCCAGACCATCTCCATGAAGACGGAGTCTATGCTCGGAGTGCGGGCCTCCTGTCCCTGTGCGAAACGAATCGTTTGGTCTAGGCCTTACAGATGTGAATTCTGGCCCAAATGGATTATCTCGCTTCAACATTTTCAGATTTTTCAGTACGCCTTCGTTTGACGAAGAGCCACGAAGATGAAATTGAAGAACTTCGAAACCGTCTCCAAGCCTTCCTCTCTGATTTTTTCAAACAGAAACCAGACCCCCCCTCCGTCGAGGAACTTCTGTCCCGAGACTTTGAATGCCTCGTGGATGAGTACCCGGTATTTTGGATGTCGGTTGCGCAACGTGATTCAGGGGAGGACAACCGTCCTGCTAAACTAAGTCTTAAAGACTACTGGGACCGGATTTCGGATGCCCTCTACGTGCTTGGCCAGAGATCACAAGTCGTCTGTTGGCTCGAGCACCTCAAAATTTGTGCAATCTTTCGCACACACACCGGCTTCCAGGAGCTGTTGGTTGACCGCTCTTCTGCCGCCCGTGAAATCTCGCAAAGCCCTGTTCTTCAAGAAGCGCTTATCGCTGAAGCAGAGGCAATGGTCCGCGACCTCAAGTCTTCAGAATCCTCTGAAGATGGCAGGAAGACAGAGCTCGACAAGCTTGCAGAGGTCTTGGACCTGCTGCGTGCATGCAAAGGTCCTCGCGTGCCCCGGCTTTTCGAGAAGAAAAAGGATGATGGTTTTGGTTTCACTCGATTGACTCAATTCGGCCTTCAGGCATTCTCAGTGGCCTGCTTCTTCCACTTCTGATGAAGATTTTTTGAAAAGCTCTGTGAGTGAAAATTGTGGGGGTGGGTGGGTTGCTGTCGGTGAAAGTTGTGGTTTTCAGGTCACGATCACAGAAGAAGATTGGATTGCAGGCCGAACAGCGCAGCTGCGTCAAGAGTTGATCATTCTTCGGGAAAAGGGAGTGTTTTCGGCCCCCCGTGAATCCCTGCCCGAATTTGACTGCGGGACGCTTGGGGGATCTGTTGCATCCCGCACGGCAGTTCCACGCCTCTTCACTTCCGCCTCTGAGTTTCAGAGAGCCTCTTCAGGAAGACCAGTCTGAGATTGAATATACTGGAACATGCAGAGAGTGATCTAGACCTCGCATGCGAATGGAACCCCAGTGGAGGGAGGGATGCATGGGTGGAAGACGAAGAATTCCAGCTGTGTCTTTATGAGGCCCTCCTGGCTTTTTCGAGGTCCGGGGAAGTCCCCGGCTTTTCCGTTGAAATTGAGAAAACTCGAAAATACGGCTTTGAGCCATGGGACGGAGTGTTTCAGTTTGAGTGGGGGGTGAAGGCTCAGTGGGCAGGAAGGAAGGTGGATGTGGTGATAGGCCAGTCAGATACGCATCAGGGTAATATCTTCAGGACTTCCGGAAATCAAGCCTGAGTTCTCGTCGGGCGTGAGAGAAGACTCGAATGGCTCCAGAGAACTGAATTTTTCGAGCGCGAGAAATGATCATTGCCCGGTTTTCGGCTCTGCGGGCACAACGACGGTTCAGCGTCTGTGTGTTTTTATGGCAAAGTACTACGCTCCGGATGTTCCGCTTGTCCAGGAAGCCCTTCGCGTTTTAAAATTTTGGAATCTTTTGATTGTTTGGGCGGGCTGGAGGTGGCCTGTGGGTGACGAGGGGGGCCTGGTGGAGGCCCTTGCAGAGATGGCAGCAGGGTCGGAGAAGGGGGGCTTAGCTCTTCCGAGTGAGGAAAGGAGGGTCAGTCTGCCATTGGCGCTCCTGCAGATTGATGAGCAGTTCAAGCGTAGTTGCCCCTTTTGGAAGCCTCCGGAGACACATGAAAAAAACGGCAAACCAATTGGGTGGTTCAGAACACAGCATTGGAGTCATCCGAGTGTGAGGACTCGGAAGTGCAGAACGGTTTCCGGTTGGGGCTTGACGTTGCTTGCCTGGGCCTTGGTTGAAGAATCACAAGCTGCAGGCCGCTCGTTCATGTCCAGTGCAGATTCTGAAATCTGTGTCTCAGTTTGGGAATTTTTGGCTTCGCTGGATCTAGAGAAGCGGACACTTGTGGAGAAGGCCGAGAGGCAACAAAGTGAGGGGAGGAGTTTGGGGGATTCCGAAAGGTATTGGAAGATTCACAGGAATGAGCCACAAACTGGAGAGACTTCCTCACGCCCTCCGCTCTGTGTTCAAGATCCTTACACAAAGAGCAACGTTTTTGGTAAGTTCGAGTGCTGGTCCGATCTACGGGAGTGGGCCAGTCGGACGGTTCGCTTTTTTAGGGAGTGGGCACGACTGGCGAGTCCTGGTGATGCAGCTGAGTCGAAGGAGTCTGCAGAGACTTCTTGGTTGGTGGAGACGTTGGCCAGGTTGACTGCAACCTCTTTGCAACCCTTCGAATATCTGGCGTATGTCTGTCGCTTCCCCTATTCCCCCGTCCTGCAATTCGCTTCCCTATATGGTGCTGACCACGCTCCAGATCTCAGCGTTGAAATTCTGTTCTCGATGAAGGGTAACGATCTTCTGCAGTGGGTCTGTGATGGTCCCCTCGCGAGCAAAGATTCTATAGCGCCACGGTTTCCTGAATCTCATGAGGAGTGGATGGCCTTTGTTGAGTGGAGTAAGGATTGGAAAGAGACACTTGTGAAGCAAGAAAAGCTTCTTTGCTGTGATGGACCGTATCATGGACGTAATGTTTGGGAGCTTTTGCAGAGAGAGAACATCCGAAAGTGGCACTTCGAGACTGTACAGCCCCAGGGGCGGCATTTGCTCGAGCAACTCGCTGAACTGTAGTCACTTGTAGTCACTGCACTTCCATACAAGAGCTATAAGCACTCTTAGTTTGAAGCTCTAACTCTTTATCGTTCACGAGATTCGTGACGAGAAATCGACCTCCAAAATTTTATAAAAGTTAGTGATTTAGCTAGTAATGTAGCTTTCTAAATTATTTTAGTTTACTATTCTAAATTACTTTAAATTAGTCTAAAAATTAGTGTAAATCAATTAAGCCTATATTATTAAGGTTTATTAAGCTAAATTACTGAGTTATTACTCTAAATTACTCATTTAAATTACTCAAATTTGTAGGGTATTACTAAAGGTATATATGCAGGGCGTGCGTACTAAAGATTATTGCGAGCCTAGTTTCTAAAAGGATTTGGGAGTCGAAATTGGGACCCCGGGTCCCTGGTCCCCGGACCCCCCCCCGTCCCCCTTTTATTATTTAAATTGGAAACCCCCCATCAATTCCGCCCTGGGTTTGGCAGGCTAGCTAGCAACTTCACTAGCAACTTCAACAGTTGAAGTTCAACTAGTTGCAAGCTTTTTTTTTGCTTTTCTTAATAAGGGTGTATGCAGTCCGTAAAAAAAAAGAGAGGTCTATGCAGGAGCGTACGTGTAGCGCGAGCATCAAACTTGAACGGATAAGTCACCTGGAATATAAGTGTATACTGCACTGACAGCCTTTTCTGGTTAGAAAATTTCAACTGAGATCTGTGTATTAGGTTATAAAACTTGATACAAACTGTGCATACAGTGAACATACAGTGTGCATATGCATATATAATGCCATTGTTTAGGCCATTGTGATATAACTAACTTATCAATCAACTTAAATCAAGTTTAATCAACCAATCATACAATGAAATCCAATGGATAACATTATAGGGGTTGAATTATTAATTCAGCTTACCTAGTAAATGGTGATGACGTATAATCATTATTAAATGATGGTGAGCGTTAAAAATTGATATCATCAAGTGAAGACGATTTTAACACGTTGGGTATACCATCGACACGTAACGCCACATGCCCATCGTTGCATTGAGGGGCTAGATGAGAGGATGAGGGGTTAATTGAGCCATGGGTACACTGCTAGTGGTGCCATGCAGGTGGGTGGGTACAGCAATTAAGTCAGATTCCGAGTCATGCAGTCTAGTTCGATCGGGCACCTCTCCAACCAGCCCGCATCCGGCCCTACAGCTTCAACTTGAATGCACCGCTGCTTGTGGGAGTTGCGGGGTTGAAGTCGATGACAGAGCAACAGGTCTCAAATAATTGAAAGAGCAACAACCACATAAAGAAAGGGCGGAAGCAAACAAGCAAAAAAAAAAAGATAAGCAAGCAAGCAAAGAAGCGAGCAAGCAAGCAAGCAAGAAAGAAAGAAAGAAAGAAAGAAACTTCAAGAAAGAAAGAAAGAAAGAAAGAAAGAAAGACACACAGAGGTCCATGCCTCTTTTCACGCAGGAAGGATGTTGCTGTTCAGGTGGAAGATATTCTCAGGGTCGAACTTTCTCTTCAGTTCGCGAAGCCGCTCGAGGTTCTTTCCAAAAGCCCCTGCCACAGCTGCACCCTTTTTCTCCTCTTCCGCAGTCGTCAGAGTGTTCCTCTCTTCCAGTACTGCTGTGCTATAGTCCGCCTGCTGGTCCCCTACAAAAGGGGCGAGTACCCCGTCACACTCCCTCGCCCACTGCACGCACGCTGCTCTGTCCTTCTGATCGCTCCAATTGGCCAACACCAGCAACAGGTACTTCCCCTCTCTCCCCGCAAACGCAGTGGCATCTTCGGGGATTTCGTTCATCTTCCCCTTTGTGGTCGTGATGATCAACAAACATGATCCGGTTGGGGCCTTCCTGGAGTGGCCCCAGAGGGCCAGAGCCAGACCCTCCTCGAGGCTGGTGAGAAGCTTCGAACGCATGTAGTAGAACCCGGGGGGTTGAAGGGTTTCGGAGACGATGTTCTGGAGGAACGAGTGGTAGGGCTTTTCTGCTCTTGTGACTGGAGGGAAAAAGGGGGACTTCACCGCAGCATCCAGACTCTTCACCTCCTTCCACCCCTCCGCACACTCACCCACCCAGATCGTGTCAAAAACCAACGGCCCGTTCCCGGGAATCACGGCAGTGCACATCTGCCGGTCGTCGCTTTCCTCCATGTACGCCCTCACCTGCGAGACTGCAGTCTCACAGTTGAACAGACAGGGAAGGGGGAGGAACACCCTGTTGGTGTACACAAGCTTCGGGGGAATCTGGTGGAGACGGAAAACGAACCTAGTCACAATTCCAAAATTCCCCCCACCGCCCCGAAGGCCCCAGAATAAGTCGGCATTCTCCTCCTCACTCGCCCTCACCACCTCCCCAGAGGCAAGAACGACCTCTGCCTCAAGTAAGTTGTCGATCGTCAGACCGAAAGCACGACACAGGTGACCGTATCCTCCTGCCAGAGTCAATCCCCCGACCCCTGTGTCGGGGTTGTGTCCCGCCACTGTGGCCAGGGTGCCGTTGGAGGCTTCGTCACACGCCTTGTCCATCTTTCCTAGCTTCGTGCCCCCCCCCACCGTGACTGTCTTGTTCTCCACATCCACTTGGACCTCATTCAGCTTCCCGAGGTCGATAACCACCGAATTGTGCACCATGCAGAGGAGACTATGCCTCCCCCCAGCCACACACACCTCCCACCCGTTGGAACGGCAGTGGGTGACTGCAGCCTGCACGTCCTTGGTGCTTCTGACCACCACAATGGCGGCAGGGTTGTGTGTGTTGTCGTGGTTCCACATCTGGTTCCTGTTTGTCAGGTAGGCAGGATCTCCCGGCAGGAGAATGGTTGCCTCGGGGGACAGGTCCGCCTTCAGAGACGCCACTGCGCGGTCCCCCCCCATCAGGGGGTCCGCGGGGGGGCGGGTTTCCCTCGGATCTTGCGCACAGCAAAACCTAAACATGATGCTCTGTGGGCGTGGAAGCAAACGACTTGCAAGGCGGAGTCTCGTGGGGGCACCTGAAGAATCAAACAGCGCAACGTGATGGAAAGGGATGGAACACCCTGGCAATTGCCCTCCGTCTATGTCGAAATTTCTCGAAGGAGCGCGACGTGTCGTAATCCGTATTGTATGCTTTTGGAGTGTCCGAGCAAAATATGGCGAGGTGTAGCGAGGTGATAGTCAGAGAGTGCATGAGGTCTGACTCAAATATTAATATACAATATTATTCACGGATCTGTCTGACCTTCATGCAGCTGAGGCTGAGTCACGTACATCGCGAAAGAATCGCGCGGCCGCCGCGCGCGGGCCCGCCCGACCGTCCTGGTCGGACCCGACACGTACGTACTCCAGGGGCCATGCACTGTTTCCTTTTGAAAGAAGTATCTGCGAGACTGCGAGTCTCGGCTTGGCTCAAATATGCATCAAACCCTCAAATATGCATCAAACCCTCGCACCCTCAAATATGCAACCCTCAAATATGCATCAAACCCTCGGCTCAAATATGCATCAAACCCTCCGATGATTCGAAGAAGACCTTTGAGGAGTCAAAGTGGAGACAGTGTTTTCGTCATAAGCCAGAGTGGCGTGCCAGGAGAAGTTTTTTCGCACTCATCTGCAGGCGCGAGCTTTCAGGTCTTTCTTCAGCAGAAAACCCCTCACGCAATCGTTTCGATCTGTTGACTTGTCTAACTGATTGGGAGAGAGAGGATGATTGTGCAGCGACCTGGAAGTGGAACTGAGGGGAGGGTATATGTTTCGACGACCAACTTCAGGTCGCTTCGCTTGCGCTCGGGGTGTCGTGTGGACGTGTGCTACACGAACTTCGAGCCCGACTTGCCGGTAAGTGACTTTCTGTGCGTGGCGCTGTGGTTCACAAAAGGAACAGGAGGGTGCGTTCGTGTGCTCACGGGATGCTTGGGTGAGGGCGAAAGGACGTCTGCATGTGTGCATGCCAAGATGAAGAAGAAAGCGGTGAAAAGGATGGTGTGTGACGTAAGTAAGTGCGTAGCTCTGTTGGGAATGGCCGAGTTTGTTGGCGAAACGAAGCACGTGGTATCGCTGTGGGGGGTCCGGTGAGTCTGTGCTGAAGCGGCTGGTTGTCTGTGAGCGACGGCGAGAGAGAGAGAAAGAGAGAGAGAGAGAGCAGGTGCGGACGTGGAAGTCCTTGAGTCGATGAGGTCATGTCGAGTCAGGTCAGGCGTTGAGACGACAACAGAAAACAGACACGTCAGGATTGCCATTGACGAGGGGCAGAGAGGGGAGGAGGCGAGGCCAAGCAGGCCTGGGCTGGGTAGAAAAGCGATGGGGGGAGGGGGAACGGAGGAGCGCCACCCTCTTCTGTCCAATATACGCAACATATGTTTCGAATATACATTACATCTGGTCTGCCAGTCTGTCTTTCTTCTTGAGTGCCTGCCTTACGTGCGCACTGCTGGTTGCCTTGTCTGTCTGCCTGCAGGATGACTCCAAGAATCTGCGCGTCAAGATTTTGGAGAGGAATCGTGTGGAAGTGGTGACCTCAATCAAGTGCGAGGACTTCATCTGCACGGGGGGGAACGTATACCTCCTCGGAGGTCCTGACGATTTCTCCTCCCACACTTTCGATCTCGCGATAGAGGGACCTCAGGCAAGCAATGGAAACGGGAATGGGAATGGACATGAGGGAAATGGGAACGGAAACGGGGGACATGGGGGAAATGGAAATGGAAATGGGGGCAACGGAAATGGCAACGGGCACAGTGATGAAGGCAACGGGGGCAACGGGGGAAACGGAAATGGGGGTGCGGCAGGGGGTGCAGTGCCGGGCAGGTACCGTGTGACGATCACTGCGAAGAAGGAGCTGCGAATCGTCGATGAACGGTGCCTCACAGAGGAGCAACGGATGTACTTCAACATTATCTTGAACAAGGCACTCAGAGAGGCGAACCTCCAACCCATGGGCAGATTCTACTACAACCCCTCTGCAAAGTTCGAAGTAGCCAACTGCAGTCCTCCTCTCCAGCTGTTCCCAGGTTAGTTGGTTTGTTGGAGTTTCCCTGACCGACTGACTGACTGACTGACCGGTTTTGTCTGGGTGCTTTGCCGAGGTCTTTGTGCCTTTTTTCTTCTTCTTCTTCTTCTTCTGCCCTTTTCCGATGAGGAGGAGGGAGGGGACGCTCCCTCCCATGCGTCTTTTAGAACTCCTGGAGCATTTCAGTGACCACATGCACCATCCCATTCTCACTCACTCTGTGTGTCCTTTCTGTTCTCGGGTGTGGACTTGAAGCAACAGCATCCACCTGAGATTGCATCCATGCAGTCAGTTACTTTGTTTCAATAACAAATAAATCTGTAAAAATAACAACTCCTCCCCTCCCCTCCCTCCTGCTGTTCCCTCCCTCCCAGGTTACTTCACTTCTGTGACGGTCACAGAGAGTGGACTGACCATGATGAGCGACGTCAAGCACCGCATCCTGCAGAGCCAGTTCGCATCTGATGTCATGGAATATATCGCCAAGCAAAATCCTGGCGCCTCGAAGGAGCAGCGGCTCTTCTACGTGATCGAGGCCCTGAAGGGGAAAGTCGTCATGACCAGGCACACGCTCCACCCGACACTCTACAGGTTCGTTGGTTGGTTGGAGGGTTCGTGTTCAAACAACGGACTATCGATCGACCATGAGTAGAAACGCGCGTGTATTCGTCCGAGTTCCTTCTTCTTCTATTCATACTTTGTTCCCTCCTGTCTCCAGTTGACTGTCAACTGAGCAGCCGCAATCAATCGGTGGGTGGTTCTGAATCTGTAGACTTTCCGTTGCTTTCTTTCCGCACATGAGCAAGGCGATCTTTCGCCTTCTTTCTTTGCTTCTCTCTGGTACTCACTTGCTTTCTGAGTTCTGCTGCTGCAGAGTAGAAGGGGTCGACGGCTCGTTGACGATCGACTCGACATTCAAACAGAGGAACGGGGAGGAGATCTCTTTCCGAGATTACTTCAAGAAGCAGTACAACCAAGACCTCGCCAAGAAAGACATGCCCCTACTAATTGCACAGCACCGAAAGAAGAGAACGGTCTTCCTTCCAGCAGGTGCGTGGGTTTCTGGATGGGTGGGTGGGTGGGTGGGTGGTGGTGGATCTGTTTGCGGGTGAAAGTGGGCATTCTGCGACCTGCCATGAGGCTTTCTGTCGTTTTCCCTCTCTCCCTGCTTGCTCATCTGTGTGGTTTTACCCTTTTTTGGCCTTCCTGCGCCCCTTGAAGCTCAAGAACAAAGGAAAAGACGGGAAGGGAGACGAGATGATCAGATCACACACGCACACTCGGCACAAGATAGAGGGAGGCACAAGCTAGTTCATTTCACTTCCATTCACTTCGGTTGCATCGAAGAGAACAAAACAGACGAACGAAACGGGGAGCGCCCGCGCGCACATGAAGAGACAGGTTTCATTCACGGGCGAGCAGACAGAACGATAGGAATGTTTGTTAGCGAAGGCACGCAAAGCCTCGCATGACACCTTGCCCTCCCTCACTAAGCACAGTAACGTCAATCCCCCCCTTCTCCCCCTGCATGCGTGTGTGTGTGTGTGTGTGTGTGTGCAGAGTTGTGCATGATGACCGGTCTGACGGACAAACTGAAGTCCGACTTCCGAGTGATGACCGCCGTCGCTGCCCACACCCGAATGATCCCCAAGAAGCGCTTTGAGAAGAACGACAAGCTGGTGGAACTTCTACAGGAGAACCCGAAATCTCTTGAGGTATGTTAGTCAGTTGGCTGGCTGGCACACAGGGACTGAGAGAGAGAAGAGGGAAAAGACGGAGACAGGTGTGGCGTGGGTTTTTTCTTTTGTGGGTGGCTGTGCGATGCGAATCACAATGACGGTCTTGCCTGCACGGAGCATGGATAAAATTCATTCAGTCAGCTAAACGAGTTTGGCCTATGGGTGGACAGAAAATTGGAAGAACAATCAAGCAATCAATGATATTGCACTGATGGTTTTTTCGTGTGCGGAGAGAAGCCTCGAACCATTTTTTGTTTTCGATGACATTTGTTGGCCGACCTCGAAAGGTGGTCTCTGTGGTCTCTGTCAAATGTTTCTTTGGGATGTCTCCTGACCGAGCTACCCTCATGCCTTCACCTCCGGCCTCATTGCAGGTGCTGCACAACTGGGGTCTAGATTTATTTATTCATTTATTTCATTATTTATTCATTTGTCCATTCATGCAGGTGCTGCACAACTGGGGTCTAGATTTATTTATTCATTTATTTCATTATTTATTCATTTGTCCATTCCCCATTCATGCAGGTGCTGCACAACTGGGGTCTGGAGATCGGCAGCTCAGCCGTGGAGGCAGAGGGGCGGCAGGTCGATCAGGCTCACCTCCGTGTGATGACCCGGTCGGACGATCTCAAGGCTGTGGAGGACGGAAAGGGTGTCAAGGCAGGGCAGGACATTGATTTCCAGCGCATCAACTTCCCTCACCTCATCCAAAGACAGGTGGTGGGGTTCCAGAGAGTGAAGGGATTCCAGAAGTGGGTGGTGATTCATCAGGAGAGAGACAAGTCCCTGCTGGATGGTCTGAAGGACTCGATAGGCGAGCAGCTGCAGACGAAGAAGATGGGCGGACAAGAGCCCAAGGTCATCTCCATCAGCGCTATGAACCCTGCTGACTTTGTAGCATCAATGCTGGAGGAAATGAAGAAGTTGCCCGCTCGTCCGGACATCATTCTGGTCATCCTGCCTAGAGGACCCCATTCGGACGCGTTCTATGCGAAGATCAAGGAAGAGTTCTGCACAGGAAGGATGGCCTGTCCGACACAGTGCATCAAGGCCGACACTCTGCAGAAGAAGGGGGCGCAGGCGGCAGCCAAACTTTTCGACCAGATGATCTGCAAGCAGGTCGGTCTGTCGGTGTGTCCGTCAAGTCAGGAGAGTCCAGAATCCCTCGTTCAATGGATTGCTTTTCTTCGTCCCCTCCCCTCCTCCCTTCTTTCCTTCCTTCCTTCCCTCTCTTTCTTTCTTTCTTTCTTTCTTTTTTTTTTTCTTTCTTTCTTTCTTTCTTTCTTTCTTCCTTCTTTTCTTCCTTCCTTTCTTCTTTTCTTTCTTTCTTTCTTTCTTTCTTTCTTTCCTTCCTTCCTTCCTTTTCTTTCTTTCTTTCTTTCTTTCTTTCTTTTCTTTCTTCTTTCTTTCTTTCTTTCTTTCTTTGTTTCTTTCTCTCTTTCTTTCTTTCTTTCTTTCTTTCTTTTCTTTCTTTCTTTCTTTCCTTCTTTTCTTCCTTCCTTTCTTCCTTCCTTCCTTTCTTCCTTCCTTCCTTTCTTCCTTCCTGCCTTCCTTCCTTCCTTCCTTTCTTTCTTTCTTTCTTTCTTTCTTCCTTCTTTTCTTCCTTCTTTTCTTCCTTCTTTTCTTCCTTCTTTCCTTCCTTCCTTTCTTCCTTCCTTTCTTCCTTCCTTCCTTTCTTTCTTTCTTTCTTTCTTTCTTTCTTCTTTTCTTCCTTCCTTCTTTTCTTTCTTCTTTTCTTCCTTTCTTTCTTTCTTTTTTTTTTTTTCTTCTTTTCTTTCTATCTTTCTCTTTTTTCTTTTACAGTACGCCCGTTTGTCCGTAATTCGTTTTCTTTCTGTGGGATGAGAACTCCCTTCTTCCCTTAGTTACTCATACAGGGATGTTTTTTCCCACTGCATTGTGTGTCCGAGGGAGACAACGCACCTGAGTCACCCGAATTATATGATTGGTTTCTCTTCATTCGTTCATTCATTCATTCATTCATTCATTGGTTCATTCGTTCGTTCATTCATTCATTCATTCATTCATTCATTCGTTCGTTCGTTCGTTCGTTCGTTCGTTCATTCGCTCATTCGTTCATTCATCCATTCATTCATTCGTCATTCATTCATTCATTCATTGATTCATTCATTCATTCATTCATTCGAGTGAATCGAATTGATTCGTCCCATCGACCGACCGACCGATGATGCAATCAAATCACTGCAGGGCGGATTCCTGTGGGGAGTCAACGCCCCCCACACACAGTCGAAGCGCACGATGGTGGTGGGTGTTGATGTGAACTCGACTGGGGGCAAAGCGATCGCGGGGTTTTCTGCTTCGTTCAACTGCGCGTACACCAAGTACTACTCTGCGACGACTTGGATGAAGTCCCGAGATGACGTGGCACAGCCTCTGGTGGAGTTCATGAAGAGAGCCATCGGGTGCTTCAAGGACTCGTTCGAGATGGCAAAGGGACCCGCACCGGACAAAAAATACCCAGACAGAATTGTCATCTACAGAGACGGAATGGGAGAGAGTCAGAAACAGCTTGTAAGCCTCTCCTTTCCTCTTCTCTTCTCTTCTCTTCTCTTCCTTTTTTTTTTTTTTTGCTTTCTTTGTCTTGTCTATTTGATACACTTTCTCGCTCCTTCTCCCTCCCTGTGCTCTCTCTTCCTCTCTCTCGGATTTTGTCATCTCTGCCAGTCTTTTTCTCTCTTTTTTCCTGCCGCCTGTGCATGACGTATAACTGTGTGTGGAGGTTTACATGCATGCACGCATGTTCTCCTTTTCTTGCATCCCTTGATAGGTGCGTGCGCGCAGGTTCGCGACTTCGAGATTGCAGCTCTGCAGGAGTGCTTCCGGGGCATCGAGACAATCTGGGCGGGTACCGTTGAGGTCGTGTACATCGTCGTGAACAAAATGATTCATCAGCGCTTTGCCGTCAAAGCTACCAAGGAAATGCTGCCGAGAGCCCCGAGGGGCGGCGGGCGAGGAGGCCGCGGTGGAGGTGGAGGCGCCGCCACGATCCAAGAAGGAGACCTCACGAATGCCCAGCCCCTGACGGTTTTTGACAACACGGTGGTGTCGACGGAAAAGTTTGACTTCTTCATCTCCCACCAGGAGGTCACTCAGGGCTCCGTCACCCCCACGCACTACGACGTTCTCTTCTGGAATAACCGGCTGATGTCTGTAGACGACGTGCAGAGACTCACTGCCCAGCTGTCGATGCTCTACCAGAACTGGCCGGGCCCTATTCGCGTGCCTGCTCCAGTTATGTACGCGACGAAACAGTGTGCCCTGTACAGCCTGATCAAGAGCAAGGACGCAGTCAACAAAGGACTGCCGTACATGCTCAGACAACTGTACTTCCTCTGAGGCTGCTCTCCTCTGACTCTTCTTCTTCATGTCCTTCCAGCTCGACGTGAGACCTTCCGCCTGCATGATCTCTCGGGAGCTTCATCGACTTGTCAGTGACTGGCTGGCTGGCTGCTCGGATGGATGCATGGAGGGAGGGAGAGAGAGAGGCACGAGCTATAGGGATCGATCAATGGAGGCTCTTCTCTGAGGGGGACGAATTGGTCAACTGACGAATTGGGGGGGGTGACTGCCTTTCTTCCTTCCTTGGTTCCGGTCGGATCGGATGGAGCGAGAGAGAGCGGCCTCTTTCCTTCTTTCTTTCCTGTCTTGGTTTCCTTTTTTTCTTTCTGGTGCTTTTGGTTGTTTGGGTGCGGGTGGATGAAAACGAGGCATCCCCCCCACACGGTACGTTGTGCGGCTGCATGGCCTTCTTTCCTTTCCTTTCCTTCCAAACCAATTGACCAGGCAAAAGGCACGCATCATCCTTGCATGGACCCGGCCATGCAGAGATGCAATGTGCATGCATGTCGACCGAGCTAGAGAGATTCATTCATTCATTCTGTGCATGCATGAGAGAGAAATTCAGGGACGGATGTCGGTCGAGAGGATCGAGAGGCAATACTTTGCATGCAGCACATGCAAGAGAGAACGAGAGAGGCCTCTAGAGAGACATGATGAAGAGAGAACAATGAAGGAAGAAAGGAAGGGTGCGATGCTGTAGACGGAAGCACAAGCCAGGCAGGTAATGAAGCTGTATGTTTTTCTGCGCACTGGGTGTGAGCAGAAATAGAGAGACGAGCAGTTGGGGGGGCTTCGACCGGACTGCATATCGGCTGATACGGGAAAGAAAAGATGACAGTGACACACAAGAAGTAGCGCCAGAAGTCGAAAATGAAATTCAACAAGCACGTGGAAGCAATTAAGGGGAAGGGGAAGAAGACAGTGAAGGGCATATCAAGTGGGGGGCTGTAGGGGAGGTCAAATTTCGAATTCAGGCGGCAAAGATCGACAAAAAGACAAGGGGTTTGCTGGAAGTATCAATACAGTCTGAATCATCCGCCCGAATCAATGAACAAGCAAATGCTTGCTTGTATGAATGCATTCATTGTCGTGGTACGAGAGTCGTCTCATTGGCCGTACGTGAACTCCTTTCATGATTGTCATGCTTTGTCTCTTCTCTGCTTTCCCCGTCTGAATTTCCGTCTTTCTTTTTTTCTCCCTCTCTCTCCCTCGATCCCTCCCTCCCTCCCTATCGGTTGGTGCTGCGTTCATGATCCTAGCTCTCGTCGTCTCTGCTCCCTTCAAATGGCCATGAGGAGTGACGGAGCTAGTGGTGGACAGACACACATACTCTAGGACATACTGCATGGGATTGAACGAACATCGAACCTGACTGACTGACTCGCTAGCTGACTCGCTAGGATTGAATTCATGAAAATGACTGACTGACTCCAGGGCTGACTAGTGACCAGGTTTGATTTGATTTGATTTGAGGTTGTGCTTAACCTCAACTTGAAATCAAACCTGCCCGGCTGACTGTCTCACTAACTTAGTAACTGACTCACAAACTCAGGTTGCACTTAGATTTAGGACTTTAATGAAGAACGTCTGTTGACCTGATTGCATAAAAAGACAAAGAAACCTAGAGAGAAACGATCTCCTAATTTGATCAGTAATTTAGTCTTCAAACAAAAAACTAAGGCCCAAGTTTGAGAGAAAAAAATATCTTATAATATACATTCAAGCATCTACTATTAGATGTACTATTGGTAGTATTAGTGGTAGAACTCGTCAAACATTAAAAACTCTTTTTTCTAAATTCTAATTCAAAAACTTTTAGTACACTCAAACTATAGTGTGACACAATTCAAATTATGACACAATACCTTATACACTAGTACCAGTGACATAAATAATTATGTCACAATACGTGTGATGAAATACTTAGAGTAACTTAGGTGTGATAAAATTGTCAGAAAAAAATTGAAGTGATCTTAGACTTTCAAAGTGACTTGAAGTCTTCAGAGTCGTCAGTCACTCACGGTGTGACTCACCCTACTCACCTCACAGTTCTCCTACCAGTCCTTACTCATTCTAGCACTCACTCTGAGTCACTCACTCACTCACTCAGTCACCTCATTTACCCACTCACTCAGTCACCTCAGTCACTCTTAGACTCACTCACTCACTCACTCACTCACTGACTCACTGACTCACTGACTCACTCACCCACTCAGTCACTCACCCACTCACCCGACTCACCTCACTCACTCATTCACTCACTCTCTTACTCGATCATTCACTGACTTGGTCATTCATTCATTCATTTATTCATTCAATCAGTCAATCAATCAATCAATCAATCAATGAATCAATCAGAATTGTCTCTTTCCTCTGCCTCGCTTTCGTGCTTTCTTTTTTTCCCAGACTGCGCAGCCAAAGCTCCTAAGAGCCCCCCGCTGCGGCCCGAACGTCCTTTGAAAGCGGCTAATGCGCTGTCACCTCCTCTACAGTAACTGGCAGTGGATGTGCGGAGGCCATACAGAGCCGGTCCGCGCGGCTGTAACGCTACCCCCCGACGCGCGCCAAACACAGCAAACACGCAATCTGCAACTACTTATTTACTTAATTGTGGTTAAGCCTAGAGTCTCTGAAACCAGAGACAAATGGCAACCCATGCATGCAGTTGTAAACAAAAAGAGCAAACCGCCGCAGCTTAGCCTGCTTCCGCATGAATATGAACAACCACGACCCTCCGCAGCCTAGGCTGAAGCTAAAGGCTGAACAACCACACAAGACGCGCATGCACTCATTTCAGACAAGCTTCGATTAGTGCAGTTGCCTTCTTTGGCTCCCGGTCCACAATGAATGAAACGAGCTCTCTTACATATGTCTCTTCTTTCCCGATATCTCTTCCCCCAGCTGCAGTAGTCCATCTTGCTCTGCAGACCCTTTCACCGATTCCTGTTCTCTCTTTCACTCTTTCTGCCAGCGAGTAAAGTTTGGATCTAAGCTGCTCTGTTCGCACGCACGCAGACAATCGATGCACCGCATCGTCGATCATCTTTTTGCCTTCGACTGCAGGACAGTGAATACAGTGTTCTTCGCAGGATCCAGCAAACACAGCAAACACGCAATCTGCAACTATTTTTTTCACACATAAGTATGATTTAATTAAATCAGTCAAAAACTCTTAAAATCACAATTATTGTATCACAAATCATTGTGACACAAAACGTTCTGGAAATTCTCATTGTGACACACTATAGTTCCAATGTAAATTTTAGTATTACAATTGTGGTCTAGATTGTGGTACTAGTTATGGTGAATATTTAAGACCAGCGTCAGGAAGCTAAGTTTTTTGGAACTTTTTCCATGCAGGTTGTTCATTCTAGTACATTCTAGGCGCTTTCCCAGCTACACACAAGATCCGCTTTCAAGCGAATTCTTTCATTTTCTTTCACATTCTATGCCACAAGATTTGTTCACTCACAACTTGAAGACTCGTGACAAGAGTCAGAACTGTCGAACAAAATAGGAAGTACTTTCTGCGTCATCTGAGTTTGAACTCACCCCCTCATGTTCGGCATCCCTGCCCCTCTTTTCCCCGTTTCCATGCAAAGCCACTCCTTCCTTCCGCAATTCTGACACCGAAATTCCCCCCCGTCCACACACACGCTCTCCCATGCACCAGTCCCGTCCTCTGCCCTGCAACTGCAAGACAGCCTCCGCAAAGAGCCATCCCACAGCAACAGCCACGGCAAATCCTGCACGAAGGGACGGGAGAAGGGGGGCAGGAAGGATCGATAAATGAAAGCACAGTGAAGGCTGAAGAAAAGGAGAAAACGCTTTTGCAGAAATAAATCCGCACTGTCCAATGTACAGACACAGGGACGGAGCAGCAACTCTAAGCCTTCCACGAACCAACCGCGAGCAGCGAAAAAAAAGGAAAAGAGGAAACCCGCCCATGCAGTTGGAAGGACTACTTTACACTTTCGGCAAAGGCGCACAGATATTCGACAGGCGCGCAGGTCCGGAGAAAGGCAGACAGACACAAAAACCAGATGGACAGGAAAACTGTATGCCTCTTTTTTTGCAGTTATCCTTTTTCACAGAAACAGACTGACAGTCACATGGACAGGCAGAGAGAGCGAGACAGAGAGAGCGAGAGAGAGAGAGAGAGAGAGAGAATGAGAGAGAGAGAGAATGAGAGAGAGAGAGAGAGAATGAGAGAGAGAGAGAGAATGAGAGAGAGAGAGAGAATGAGAGAGAGAGAGAGAATGAGAGAGAGAGAGAGAGAGAATGAGAGAGAGAGAGAGAGAGAATGAGAGGGAGAGAGGAAGAGAGACAGACAGAGAGACAGAGAGAGAGAACGACGGACCTGCCACTGTACTGCCTAATCTGCCTCCCCCAAGCCTCCCACGACGACGAAGAATTTGTGTCGGCGAAAGGAGAGGAGGGCGAGAGCGTGCGTCAGAGGGAGGAGAGGAGAGAAGAGGAAGAGGAGCGTCGCCCTCGTTCCCTGCGTGAACGTTCCCCCAATTGCTCTTTGTCAGAGGAGTATTCGCTTTCGGTGGCAGCAGGGTTAATACGAAGGGCCCGACAGGGTCTCCCACCTGAATCAATGAATGAATGAATAAATGCATGCATGCATGAGACAATGAATCAACTCAGGCAGGCAGGCAGGCAGGCAAGAGGGCGGAACGAACCTCAAGCACTCACTTACTCACTCAGTCACTCACCCACTCAATTTTTGGGGCGTGCAGTGTCCTCTTTTTCTCTCTCTCTCGCTCTCTCTCCCTTAAACACACACACACACACACACACACACAGAGAGAGAGAGAGAGAGAGAGAGAGAGAGAAAGGGGGGGGGCTGGAAGAGAGAAATGCATTCGACGCCTCGAAGAAAATGACACACCTTTTCGAGTTCCCTGTGTGCGCCATCACAGTAGGGGAACTTCTTTGACTGCCAGCACCGACAGAAGGGAATTCTCTTCCGAGCAGTCGGAAGGAGTTCGACCACCTGCAGGAAGGAAGGAAGGAAGGAAGGAAGGAAGGGAAGGAAGGAAGGAAGGAAGGAAGGAGGGAAGGGAGGAAGGAAGGAAGGAAGGGAAGGAAGGAAGGAAGGAAGGAAGGAGGGAAGGAAGGGAGGAAGGAAGGAAGGAAGGAAGGAGCACAACATCTTAATTGCATTATGCATTTCAGTTAACAGATACCCGTACAAATTCACATGCAATGCGTCAATTGAAACACACACACACCTAATTCTGCGATCGAAAGCGAATTCGCTAGAGAGCCCCCAAGGGAGAAGCCAGTCCCCCACTCCCGGCATGTATATAGCTGTATATGTATTAATGTATAAAAAAACATTATTAATATTATTAATAATAATATGTGTATAGTATTACCAAGGGAGAAGCCCGCCCTCGAATCTCAGAGGGAGGGGCTACTAACACACCCACAACAAGAGAAGGCCACGAAGAGACCCACAGACAGGCACGTAACAGCATCTGTGTCACATGATACATCCATCAGCTCTGTGTTAGCTACACACAAGAAAAGACAAACAGACGAGACAGAATGGGAGGGAAGATGGAGTGGTAGAAGAATTTCTTTTCGTCGAGGCCCTCTTTCCGGTCCCACCCTCTGTCCTCTTCTTTCCTTTCCTCTCCTCTCCCTATTTTTCCTTCCCCTCCCTTGCATTTGCTGCTGCTAATGACTCCAGAAAGATGATGAGCTGGCGCACGGAGAAACTGCCCGTCCCTTCCGCAACACAATACTTTGTTTGTTTTAGTGCATGGGAATCTGCTCCTGTTCTTTCCTTTTTCTCCCTTACTCCTTTCTGCCGACACACGGGGTAATTTTTCTGTTTTGCTTTCGTTTCTTGCAGCTCATTCACGGAACTCGAACAACTTATTTCCTCCTTTTCGCTCCTTCCAGGCCGCGTTTTTTTTTCTCCTTCTTTTCTTGCACCCTGGCGTGCCAGCTGCCTAGCTGTCTCCCTGCCTGGATCATACAGGGACGGACAGACAGACAGACAGACAATATGTTTCTTCTTCTCCCTTCTTTTCTTCATGAACACAACAGACAAAAACAGATAGACAGACAGACAGACAGACAGACTATATCGTCTTTTCTTCACTTCAGACAGACAGACAGACAGACAGACTATATGTTTCTTCTTCTCCCTTCTTTTCTTCATGAACACAACAGACAAAAACAGATAGACAGACAGACAGACAGACTATATCGTCTTTTCTTCACTTCAGACAGACAGACAGACAGACAGACAGACAGAATGACGGGTGGACAGATGGACGGACGAAGGGACTGACGGACCGTGTGGAGCCACGGGTACTCTCTGGTGTTGAAGTCCAGCCGTCTCCGATACTTGAGGGGGTCTTCTTCCTCGGATCCTTCCCCCATCTGGCTGATGGGTTAGGTTGCTCGCCTTTTTAGACTCGCTCCATTAAACCAGCCTCTTCCTTGTCTCTGGCTTTCTTTTGTCTTTTGCTGCTCCTAAAATGGTGCGCCCTCGGAGAAGCAGACCCCGGCCGAGTCAAACAGGAGAGAGGACGTGCACGCTCTCTCCGGAGACGGCGTGGCGCTTTGCCGAAAACAGCGTTGTAATGGAGTCCAGCAGGAATGCAGATAATCTGTGGTAGGGTGAGTGACCGCTTATCGATGCGGCTGTGTCGATCATTCGTTGGGCTTCGGTGTTGCCTGCTAGCATCAGCTTCAATGGTACTATTATTAAAGCTGGCACATAGTCGTGAAATAGCTAGTCGTGAATCGTTTGTCGGTCGAATGGGGTCGACGCACGCGGAGTTACAATCATCATTTTGAGTTACACGCGGCGCATGCAGGGCCCCGGCATGCATGCATGCATGTATAGCTGTATGTATTAATTTATGGAATATATATCTATAAAAAATAAATATTAATATACGTATACGTGTATAGTATTATATACATATTATAAATAATATATATATATATATATACTATATATTTAGCTATATAGCTATTAATATTTAGATGTGCATGTATATCCGATCGAGCGAGCGTACATGCATACAATTAAGCCGAGCGGATTGAAGAAGAAATCTGAGAGGAGAGAGCGTTGAAGCCACCAATGCACTGATAAGCACTCTTACAGACACCCAGGAAGAGAGAGAACAAGCGAAGAGGCACAGAACGAGCTGAGCACTCTGCAAGAAAGCCAAAGCAAACGACCGACCTTTCTCTCCCCTCGGCCAAGCAGTCCCCCGTTAGTTTCAGGGCCGGAGAAAGGAAAGGAAAGAAAGATGACCAGTGCAGTGGGACAAGCCACCATGCTGGGTTCTTTTAAGACCCTCAAAGGCACCGAAATCATGCCGAAGAAGATGACATTATCCAATAAGGACGAAATGCACAGAACAAACTCGCCCTCGGGCAAGCTCGGCGCTTGCGTGGATGAGATCTGCACCTGCCACCGCCACCACTGCGAGGATAAAAAGTGGAAGCCCAACCCAGCCCCGTTTGATGGCAACACCATGTACAGACAGGAGTACGCCGCGAAACCCCTTCCCGAGAGAGGCACCGTGGGCTCTGGCACGAGGAAATACGTGCCGACCAAGTTCGAGGGGGAAACCACCAACCAGTCAGTGGACACGCGCACGTGCATACATGCATGTCCTTTTACAACCAGCTATATGTATACGTGTCTGTGTGCACTCGCCTCTTTGTATCCCTTCACACATATGTCTGCCAATATAGACACGTATCTGCACGTATATATGCGAACGCACCGCCGGGGCAGGTTCGAGGGGAAAGTCGTCGAAAAGTGTCTCTATGCATACTTGTAGTTGTGTACACTTTTGTTTATGCATGTGTGTTTCGATGTCTGTGAATGCACGCCCACATGTCATTGTATGCTGGATGAGGACACACGAAGGAAGGAAGGAAGGAAGGAAGGAAGGAAGTCCGTGCATGGCAATGA
>JAHBMJ010000279.1:0-5000 GCA_018398765.1 Chromera velia | reverse complement strand
GACAGACAGACAGACAGATAGACAGACAGACAGACAGACAGACAGACAGAAAGAAAGAAAGAAAGAAAGGAAGAAAGGAAGGGAGGAAGGAAGAAATGAAAGAATGAATGAATGAATGAATGAAGGAAGGAAGGAAGGAATAAGGAGGAAGGAAGGAAGGAAGAAGGAAGGAGGGATAGAGGGGAAAAGGTAGGAAAGAAGGAAAAGCGATCCTGCAGACGGAGTCTTGTGTCGTGTGTTTCATCCTCTTGCTGATTCATTCATCCCTTTGCTTCCTTTCCTCCTCGAACATCAGTCACTTGTTGTCCGTTGTCTCTCTCTCTCTCTTTATCCTTCTTTCTATATATCTTTCTTCTTTCCTTCTTTCCTTCCTTCCTTCCTTCCTTCCTCCTTTCCTTCCCATTCGTTCTTCTGTTCCCTTGTCTTGACTTCTGTTCTCTTCTCGGACTTCCCCTGCCCGCACGCACGTACGCACGCCTGCAGCCAAGCGAGTTCCCTTCGACGGCTCCTCCAACTGTGCATGCATTCAGTTTCATACAGAAAATGAATTCATACATAATGAATGCATGCAGCCAAGCGAGTTCCCTTCGACGGCTCCTCCAACTGTGCATGCATTCAGTTTCATACAGAAAATGAATTCATACATAATGAATGCATGCAGCCAAGCGAGTTCCCTTCGACGGCTCCTCCAACTGTGCATGCATTCAGTTTCATACAGAAAATGAATTCATACATAATGAATGCATGCAGCCAAGCGAGTTCCCTTCGACGGCTCCTCCAACTACAGAGACGAGTACAAGAAGTGGGAGCTCGAACAGAGGGCCCCCCCCAAGTCTGTCGACTACAGAAGGGCCCCGGACGACCGCGACTTTGGCTCCACTTACGGGAAGGATTTCAAGAAATACGCTTTCCCCAAGTGCCCTATCCACGAGCTGCCCCCCTACCCCCAGCCCCCCGCAGACAGACACCACGTGTTCTACGACGACAACGTACAGCAGTGGTACTGAGGCGCAGGCGCAGGTGCAGGGGGAAGGGAAGGGAGAGGGAGGCTCTGCCTGCGTAGAAAAGAAAGAAAGCACAGGAACACAGAGAAGGATGTTGATCGAGCAAGAAGGGAGGGAGGGGAGTCAAGGGAGTACTGGCTGGGGAAGAGAGAGAAACAAAGAGACAGACAGAAAAACAGACAAACAGAGATCGAAGCTCATTGACCAGAAACAGCAACACGACCAGAAGGAAAGAAAAAAAAGAGCTGCAATCCTTGTGTGCTTGCCTGCCTGCCTCAAGAGAAGAGAGAGAAAGCCTTGCAAGGCTCACACCACCTTCATAGACTTTCTTCGAAGGGAAGAAAAGAGAAGAAGAGAATTTATGAATGACAGGGATGCAAACGGCAGGAAGAAAGGGGGGTGGTGGGTAAGCAGGAAGAGTTGTTTGTTGGTGCATTGGTCCTATTCTCTTTGATCAACAGCCACTTGTCTCATTTTCATCCTCTCCTCTCCCGTTCATTTCGCTTTGCTTGCTTCCCACTTGCCGCCCACCTTGGAAGGTCTCGTCCTTCCGTCGCTGACTGATGGAGCCTCGCCTCGCGCGCCACAAAAAACAAGAACGAATGAGAACGGACAAAAGCCCACAAAGGGTGAGTGAGGAGAAGAATGAAAGAATAACTTGCTAGCTTGACAGTGAAAAGAGAGAGAAAGAAGGGAAGGAAGGAATGAGTACATGCAACGGGGGAGGGCGGGGTCATGGGGCATTCGGTAGACGCGTGCGTCAATTTTCTCGCCCGTCCCAGGATCTATCCATTTATCTGTCTTTTCTCTTCCTCCCCCCCCCTCCAGCCTTTAATTGCATTTTCCTTAATTCGAACCGTGCTGCCTTTTTTCCGTCCGTCAATGCCTCACCGCTTTTCCTGCAATGCTTCCTTCCTTCTGTCCTTCCTTCCTTTGCACGCTAATTTTGCCCACCCTCATTTTCTCTCCATGATTGCTGAAGACCACCGGTCTTTGTCTGCTGGCCTGTTTGTCTGTTTATTCGCTTCCTTGCTTGTATACCTGCACTACAAAAGAAAAGGGCCGGACCGGCACAGGGACGGGGTGGAGGGTGGGAGGGAACCGTGCGTGACCTCTTTTCGTTAGGTCTCCTCCTCTCCGCCACAAAACAAAAACAAAAAGAAGAGCCATGGAAGAAGCCAAAGAAGAAACGAAAGAAACCGTGAGATTGATCCAGGCAATTGCATGGCGGCAGTATGGGGAAGATCGCTGACAAATCAAATGGAATGGTACACTGATGGCCTCTTCAGCTCAACCAAAGCCCATGCAAGGAAATCAAAACAAAAGATCTGCACGCGGCTCTTTATATCCTTTCTTCCCACCGGATCATTCAGGCAAAAATGAAGAAAATATTTAGGTAAGACTGCTAATCAGATTTCTAGCGCAGCGATTCTTTGGAAAAAAACACTCTCGCTGCGTTTGACAGTCTGAGGGGTAGAGAAACAATCATAAAGGATGCCATTGAAATAAATTTAATGTTACATCAAAAGAGACATACTGTATGTTTTGCACCAGGAAGTGGGCTATGTAAGCCAGCTACTAGTGAAGCTGGCATTATGTTTATAAACTTGAACAATTGTATTCATCTAGGTATTCATAATATTAATCTATGATGTTATAGCTGGGATACCAGCTTTGATGCTAATTTAGTAGATAATCATTTAAGTTCAGTATTAGAATCAGTAACTTATCCAACCTTAGGCACCGTACATAGAAAAAAGAAAAGAAAAAAAAAAGTTGGGAAGGCCTAATTTTTTTTTTTTTTTATTTTTTTTATTTCAAGTGCCTCAAAAAGGAAAAGAATCACGTTCGACTTTGAAACTTACTTTCCCACACAAAATGTAAACCTAACTTTTGACCTAAAAGAAAAAAAAAGTTGATCTAGATCGATATGAGGACTTTTATTTTTTTTTTTTTTTTATGTGCGGCGCCTAGATCAAACCAGCCAAACGCTAAACTAACGGTGATGACGATGGTATTAAAACTAGATGGTGAACTTGAATGATGATGACCTTTTGAATGCCTTTCTTCGTATATCTGTTCTAATCCTTACTCTTCCTCTTCACCAGTTTGTTTTATCCGCTCTTGGTACCTTGTATTGGTTTGACTGTTGCAGCCTTCTACAGTGAAAGACGGCACTTAGATCGATTAAGCGTCATTCAGGCGCCGGGTTTCAGCTAGCAGACGGCAGCCCCCCCCCCAATGAGTGATGCAGGTCCGGCAAATTCAGTGGCAAAGGGGCAATACACAGCCTAGGGGTAATTTTCAAACAAAAAAAAACGTATTCCAGACCAATTTTTTTTTTGTCTTCATATTGAACTTCACAACCATGGTGGGGATACAAAAACAAGAGGGAACCACACTTTTCTTATGAATATATGAAAACAGAAAAAAGTTGAAAAAATAAAAAAGAAAAAAGTGAAAATGACCAATTTTTTTTTTTTTTTAAATTACCCCTAGAATACAGCATTGTCCTATAGACTTATGTATTGCATGATGGCCTATAGACCGCTTAAGAATAATGATGATGATGATGAATCCTAAGCTAGATCCTAAAATAAATCTACTTAGTAGTAGTAAATCTATTATTTATCTAAAGCCTATGCCAGGTTAAACAATATACATTTGAGAAGTCTATATAAACAATTTTTAAAGTTTTGGTGCCATACAACTTTATGCATGGGGGGAAATGCATTTTGAGATTTGTTTTTACTACTTAAAACTTCCTAGAAAACTTCCTATAGCATGCCCGCTTTACTTTGGTCCTTCCATTCCTCTACGCAACACTGCAACATACTAAATAACATATCTGGCTACATTGCAACACTCTAGCTTCTACTTGATCAGTCTTTTACGGTTCAGTCGTCCATAGGGACAAGTGTACTACTGAATCCCCCCATCTCCCCCCCTTCACCGGAGTGGCCTCGCGTGCCCCTGATGCATGCACTTGCTGCCCGTACGTATAGGTAGGCCACTTACAGCCGAGCTCAGATTCAGCCATTTTATTACTTTAGAATAATAATAAATATTATACAAAAAATATATATTTCTGATTGGTTCCAATTGAATCTTAATTCCAATTTTTAAACTTCAAAACGTAATCAAAATTTAAAAAATTGGATTATATAAATTGGAAATCCAAATTTTTAATTGTAATGCTTATTGAAGTTAAATTTTTATGTTAGTTTATGATAAGAAACATAAAAATCCATGTAAGTGGAACAGCGACTAGTATTTTTTACTAGGTTTTTTGCTGACAGATTCACGTCAGGAGGAGTGTCAGTCAGGTACCAACTAGGGTACCAAGCACAATCATTAGACGAACATAACGATCACACCTTTTGGGTGTGAGGTCGCATGAGAGAGAGAGCTAGCAGCGAGGGCAGTAACCAGGACAGAAGGAAGAGACGAAAGAAGTATAGGCCAGACGCTAGGAACAAACGTTAAGTCAATGCCCCACCTTTTGGGTGTGTGGATACGCATCTATCGATCAATCACTGCACGCCAATGACGATCAATCAATCACTGTACTTTTCCATCACATCTTTTTTGGGGGCATGCAGAGGACTACGAAGGGGGGCCGCTTTGGAGAAAACCTATTTCGGTCTTATATCTGGGCAGGGGTCATGTCGCAAGATCATTCCATACATTTTCTATTTTTCTTTTTCTTGATCAATGCACCGCTTATCGCTCTTTCTCGCGCGTTTCCTCTGCTCCGTTCTCTGTTTTGCCCTTTTTTTTTCCGAAGGGCTTCGATCGAAATTCAATCGATGCCTTGTCTCGCAGACTCGCACTCGGGGAGACAGAGGTTCGCTCTAGGGGTCGCTTCGCCCTTTACTCAAATAAATCTGCCCCAATGGATCTCAACCTCCCTCCCGTCCCTATTTTACCGCAAAACGCTCCACAGAACATGCAACACAGCTCGTGACATCTACATGATTACAGGCATGCAGTCTG
>JAHBMJ010000278.1:41110-51366 GCA_018398765.1 Chromera velia | reverse complement strand
CCATTGTACTGCTGCTGCTGATGCTGCTGTTGCTGCTCAAGGGCCTGGTTCCTTGCGTGGAGAGCTTCATTCTGTGCTAGGAGCCGGTCTATCTGCTCTTGCTGCCTCTGCTGGGTCTGGAATAACTGCTGGGCCCAGTCCCCCTGGAACTCTGCCATAAGATCCGACTGTGAGCTGCGTGGGGGACGATACAGTTCAGGGCTCCCCCTGAGGCGGAGGAAAGAGGCTCTTGCTACCACGTAAGGAAAAGCCTAGTGTCTGTGGAGCGCTACAGACCTAGACTTAGTATGACTGGTTACTGCATAAGAACTGTCAGTTCGGGAGTCTTGTAGTACCAAAGCTATCAGTCAGGACAGTTACACAGACAAGACGAGCATGCACGTGAGTGGAATTAATTCTGATATTAATTCCAATACAGATACAACATTAGGGGCGCACCCATAGAACGACATAGGCATGGACGGACTTGAATGCAAGCTTAGTACTCAACTTAGTGCATGACTGGAAAGACGCTTTCAGGATAATCTTACTCTTTGACTTAATTCATTACAGCATGATTAGCTCGGGCGATCAACTCCGGCTAGAGCGAACAACTACATATCGCAATGTGACGGAAAGTGAAGACAGTGATGGATCTGGGATGGAGATTGACGTGGAAGGAAAAGGAAGAGGAGAAAAGAAAGGGAGAAAAGGAAACAAAGCCTCCAGTGGGGCCGAACGGGGGCGTTTCTCGCAGATACTCTCTTCCCAAGTCGAAAAAGAGGGTGGCTAAGGCGCGATGCTTTGCCAGGGGGTTCAGAGACAAAAGAAAAATTGATACCTTCACAGGTACCCCTCTCCCTGCCCTGATTTTTCTTTGCATCATTTGGGCTCTGGCTCACTCACTGCAGTTCTTTGTCGGTGATGTGAAAGGTGCTTTTCTGCAGTCAGATGATAACAATGCAGAGAGGATGTATACCCGCATGCCAGAATGGATGCCCCCCATTCCAAACGTCTGTCCCTACCCCGAGATGAAGCCCAAGAAGTGGGAGAGAATCAAGAAGTACGCAAGAAGCCTGAGACCCGGACAGATCCGTGAGGTGAAGCGGGGGCTCTACGGAATGCCTGTGTCCTCCAAGCTGTTTGATGACAAGTGGGTCGGGGCGGCTGGAAGGGCGGGGTTCATGAGAGTGGAATTGGGCATTGCACTTGACGAAAAGAAGAATGTGCTCGTAAATTGGATCGATGATGTGTTTGGCATGATTGGGTTTGGGTCGATTGATTTGTTGATTCGTCATCTGCAGGGTGAAATGGAATTCGGAAAGATTAGAAAGCTTGACATGCGTTCATATCATTTCAAGTATTCAGGCATGGATTTTTAAGGGAATGAACGTGAATGTAAAGTGTCCATGACTTCCTATCTTCAGGGGGTGGACACTGAGAAGTTGTTTCATGAATTCAAGATTTCACGAAAGGGGGTGGGGGCAACTTTTTCATGCACAGAGAAAGATCTTGAGTTGAAGGAAGATGAAGTGCCTGACATGTCTCTCAAGGAAGTGTATGCGACGGTGGTCGGATGCCTGGGGTGGGGAGGGAGGCTGTCTCCATTCCGGCGTGTCTGGTATGATGTCCTGTCCAAATACACACACACACCCACAAAGCGTCACCTGGACATCGCTGTTCGCATTCTGAATGCAATCAAGAATGACCCAGAAGGTTTGAATCTTCGCAGACTGTCTCGTTCTGGCCTGCTGAAGATGGTCTTCTTCGTTGATTCGTCGTTTGAAAGAGAGAGGTACTCAGGGAGACATGCATGGCTTGCATTGTTGGTGGACCTTGCATGGAAAGCAGGTGATCAGCTCTACAATGTGTTTGCATGGAGGTCAATGCGTGCGACAGGGAAGCTGGGGAGTTCGACTGCGTCAGAAACAGTGGGATGGGAAGAATGCCTGAAGAAAGCTCCCCGTCTGATTTTGTTTGGTCGGTCTCTTCAGAAAGACATGCCAGTCGAGTTCTTGATTGACTGCAATCCGCTCTACAATCAGATCCGATCTGGTGTGGCCGAATCCGATACTAGAATGCAGAAGCAGCTCGACTGGTGCATTCAGAGATGCAGGCAAGTGAAGACAAAAGTGATTTGGGTCCCTCGTGAGGTGCAGGCAGCGAATGCTCTCACCAAGCCAATCGGGTTTGGGGATTCGATCTATATGTGAACTCGTATGTTTGTATGATCGTCTGCCATGAGGGGGTGAGTAGTAACTTGCATGACAGCCGATCCTAGATGGATGGAAAGATAGATAGAGTGACTAGTATCACAGTCACTATTACATGCATATATGCACGTGCACGTCTGTCTGTTGGTCAGACACTAGGCTGACTGCATCTGTGCGAAGTGATGTCTTCCCTGAACACGACCTGCATGATCAAAATTCTACATGTACGTAGTGAGTGTGTGTCCTCCTAATATCATCTCCTAGCCTCCCCAGGTACGCGCTACCCTCAGCCATTACTTATATAAACCTTCTGTTATAAACAGAGTACCGTGTTTTTATGTGATAACTCCATTGTTGTAATTTATGTATGTGGAAACAGCTAGGGAAACAACTGTTTGTTGATTCTTTGAATTCCCTTCACGAAAAAAAAAAAACGGTCCTTTCATATACTTAGTTATATACTATACTAAATAATTGAAGTAAATGGATCAATTCATTGTGTGAAAAGCACGCTGGTTATATATAGTTGGCTACTAGTAGGTTGCCTACGTATCCAGTTCAATCCTAGGCATCGGCTAAAAAAAAAAAAAAAGATCCCCTAAAACCCTTTACTTTTTTTCTTTTTCAGTCAAACAACTGTTATTTGAGCGTTACACAAGTGTTATTCATATGTTGTGCTACAACTTGCACAACTGTTGTTAAGTGCTGTTAAGGTTCAAAAAGTAAAAAAGAAAGAAAAAAAAAAGATTTCCTCTAAACGCTTATTTTTTTTTTTCTTTAGCCAACACCTAGGTTCAATCAGTGCTAACTAGTGCTGAACGAAGCCGCAGACAGACCAACGATGGTATACGCCTTTAAAGTAGTGGAGCATAGCAGGTAATACCAAGAATATCAATCCTACTCTATCTTAATATGATCTTATCCTAAACTTATCTACACTATACGGTTAGGAGTAACCAAATTAGGATGGTAACTGCCGCGCGGTAACCAGAATCGTGGTTACGGTAATCATGCAGAGTTATATTGATTACCATTGTTTTAGTAACCAAAACACTAATAATTGCTAGGATAATCGTTATTAAAGGTGTACGGGGCTTAATCTATTATAATGGCTTCTTAGCAATGTGGTGGCTAGATGACAGAGACTCAACATACAGACTGGTCTTGAGGGAGTTCACTAGACAGAAGGTTTGACAATCAATGGTCATACTGCTAAGTCTATCATCATACCCTTTCAATGGCTTCAAACAGAACGCATGCTTTGCTGCAAGTATCGATCAGTACACAGACGCACGCGCTCATCAATCCCACGCCCATACTCCATGCAAACAGCCTGTCAAGCAGATAAGTGCCCCGCCAGCCTCGCGGCGGCGCCTCGTACAAGCCCTACATCTGCCCGCTTGCCAAGGCCAACGTCCACGCTCGGCTCACATTTCCTTTCTTTTCTCTCACCGTCTCTCACCATCTCACCCTACATCTGCCCGCTCTCAATTAAAGCAAACGAGCTAATAAAAACGGGAATCAAGTGACCACACAACACCAATCAATAGGCTTGAATCTGCATACACATCTGCAGTCGACCTCCGAAACGCAAGTGTTTGGCTCAGTACACCCTCTTACGCCATCTGCTGGAGCCCCTGAGCGCTCAATTACCAGTCGACTGTTCAGGGTACATGCTGGCCTCCAGTTCTAAAGGACTGCAATGCCTCCCATCTCCAGCCTACAAAACACTCAGTATGCTGCACATGCTACCCTCTCTACACCTCTCCATTTAAAAAATTTGTCTTCTCCCCTCGGACCCCCCGCTGCGCCAAGGCCGAATTCATACGTAGCTTGCTTATTGATGTGCAGCTCCATACTCTTTCAGACACACTTCGTTCGCGCTTCCGTTCTCTGAACGCTGTCTGCTGCTACCCCTACTACGAGGTGGTGATGTTTTGCTTGATGCTCTGCAGAATATGTCCAACCTGCTAGGTGAACTCTGCAGGAATTTCCGAAACACTGCGACTACACACGTACAAATGCAGCCACAAACGGTGTACGCTTTTCTTTGAACAAGACCATCATGGAACTAGAGAACGCGATTAAACAGAATCAACACACTCTCAGTGACTCTCTCTGATCTGCACTCTTCTCGTTCGTTGCGTTAGTGTCATGGTCACTTATTTTGTACTGATGCTGGCTATTCTCCCCACTCAGCTCTTCATTCTCTTCTTACATGTACTGCCCCACGTGTTCTTCTATTCTCACTCAGTCTCTGCACACAGGAGAGACTACAACTTGCTCTCTGCACACACCTCTCAGTCACACTCAACCTTGAGTGGGACTCAATCAAACGACTCAGGGGAGTAGTACAGCAACCGTAACAAAACAGCGAGAGTTCCATGGACACTCCGTTCCTTTCTACTCCGTCTGTCTCTGACTTAAGAACAGAACAGACACAGAGTGATAAGGATCGTGAAGACCTACGCTCCTCTCTTCAGGTGTACTCTCTCTTCAGTTTCTGTCATCTGTGCGTCTCTTTTGGAACTCATCTACTTTCTTACATTTCCTTTCACTCTCCCCCCCAATACCCAGATAGACAGACACACAGAGGGAAAGTGAAGACAATAGGCAGAGACAGCCAGAAAAACAAAGCACTTGCATAATCCCTAACGTGCACCCAGACGACAGCTCTCGACTTCTTCTTTCTTCTCCCCCTGGCCCAGATAGGACAGAACACTTTCGGGAAGTGGAAAATTTATACAACCCCCAATGCAATATGAAGATGGACAGAAGGAATGGAATCAGAGTGTAAAGGGGAAAGCAAAGACAAATCGAGACCCATCATCACCATCCTCATCCCCACATTCATTTCCCCACAAGAATTGCTTCTCTGCTTCTCCAATGATTGTTCTTTCTTCCTGTGTTCTTCTCGTATGGCAATCTCCTCTCTCACCTCCAACCTTCACTTCATTCTTTTCTTTTTTTCTTTTCTCTCCCTTCATCTCAACCACCTGAATCCCCATGATATCTTCTTATCTGGAGAAATAAGAAAGTCAGGATGCAGAGAGACACTGCAAGAGAACGAACCACCCAAAGCCACAACCACCTCAACACTGTATGACACAGTCTCCTTCCTTCTCACACCCCATCCTTCCTCCTCCTAAAACAAATTTCCCAAAACTCAATCCCCATAGATTCACTGCCTTGTGAGTATGTCGCCGTGCCCCCATGGCACTACTGTTTATTTAGAAGGCGACATAAAGTTTTTGAGACACAGCCAGCGAACCTACCTCCTCTTGTTGCTCTTTCTTCTTCCTCACAAGCCTCAACTCCAACATCGAAACAGCCATCCCGGATACACTCCGAGCTTCCCGCAGAATCTAGCAATCCCCCGTCTTCCTCTTCCCTCTGCACAGTGCAGTAGAGCCCCTTGCAGAAGGTTCTGCCGTGCGCACTGCCACCAGCGTCCCCCAGGGCCTCCACTTGGAGATCACTGCACCTGCAGTCACTACATGTACACACAGAGAATTCCCCATGCACTGAGGCACCACACAAAAGCAAACAGAGAGCGACAAGAAAAATAACTTGAAGTCTTCCCTCCAGACTTCTCTTCCTATAAGTTCTTTCATCAACGGGGCACTTGTTGGGCATGAGCACTTTGTACTCCATCGCAGCCAGAAACGACCGTCAGTTCCTTCAGTCTTCGTCTCACTCCCTCCTTAAAAATTCTTCTTCCGGTCTTCTCCTCGCCCTAGTCCATTCCCATCCCCCGAGCAGGTGGCGAGGACGAAAGACACAGGCGCCGATTCCATCTTCAGAAAAATCTTCAGCAAGAACCCAAAGCAGACGACAAAGAACAAACAACAAACAGGAGACGGAATCTCTTCTCCCTCAATGACTTTTCCACTGGCAAGCTGGCACAGCACTATGATCAGTACAGACCTTGTACACAGTGGTAAGAAACCTCTGCCCATTTTCTCTTCTTGTCAATACAATAAAGTTTCAGAAAGCCAACAAACACTGCCTCCCCATGTAACCAGAAGCTCTGCTAACCAATCTATTAAAGGTGTACGGGGCTCAATCTATTACAATGGCTTCTTAGCAGTGTGGTGGCTAGATGGCAGAGGCTCAACATACAGACTGGTCTTGAGGGAGTTCACTAGACAGAAGGTTTGACAATCAATGGTCATATTGCTAAGTCCATCATCATACCCTTTCAATGGCTTCAAACAGAACACATGCTTCGTTGCAAGTATCGATCAGTGTACAGACGCACGCGCTCATCGATTCTACGTCCATACTCCATGCGAGCAGCCTGTTAAGCAGATAAGTGCCCCGCCAGCCTCGCGGCGGCGCCTCGTACAGGCCCTACAATCGTTCTTTGAAGCTAGATAAACTAGTGGGTAAATCTAGTATTCCTGCTCGGAGTCCTCCTCTTCGGCCACACATATATGCAGGACTGTCATACACTATGGCACGGCTGCCATCTTCAGTCCTTCCTTCAAACCGGAGAAACTTTGTTCCTTTTTTTTACATATTGATGGAATCATTTTATCGTACATGTTAATTCGCGTCAAAAAACTTTTGAAACGTTTTTTTTTTGTTGAATGCTGGAGCCCCTAGCTAGCTATCAATTACCATGGTAGTGGTAAGGTCCTTGGACCCCCCTAGTTACCAATCGTTGGTTTAATACCAAATTTATGGTAAATAAGGCTACGGTGTGTAACCCTCAAAACCCCCAGTAGTTACTCCTAACCGTATAGTGTAAACTCATCCTAAACTCTAAAAAAATATAGCTAAGCCGGTTAGTATTAAAAGTAATTAAAAAGGCAAATCACAGAGTTTTGTACAATAGTGCTGGTCTACTGCTGAACTGGTTTCAGCGAGAGTCTTCTCTCCCCCAGTTAAGCCATGCAGAACTGCCCTGAGGTGTCAAGAGCCACCCCCCTCAGCTTACCCCTCAGGGAACAAGCAACACTGCTAGGAAAGGTAATCAAAGACGCACAGGCAAAGGCAGAAACAGAAAGTTGAAAGATGAAAAAAGGGAAACAAGTAAAAAGGATATGGAAATGATGATGATAAAAAGATAATAAAAACATAACTAGAAACATGCACAAATATTTCTTTAAAAAAGCTCAGAAACAAAGATTTTAAATATTTCATTATTTATGAAATTTACTTAATAGAGAAATTCTATCAATCAACATCTTTTTTAAGGATAGTTATCGTATCGTATCGGTATTGAATCGGTATCGTATTGGTATCGGATCAGAATTTAACGTTCCAAAAAAAATGGGTATTGTCGATAATTTTGATACGTACTGACATAAAATTTTTAGCGTACGAGGCTAAAACGTAGTACAAACAGTATCATTCGTCAAACTAAAAACTTTTTATAAAAATTTCATGTTTTTAAAGAGTCAACTTTACTTAGAAAATGGGCTTTGAAACGTTCAGAAGGCTAAACTATTAGGGGGGCTTTGCTCTACCCCCCTATCACTATCGACTCAAACTTTTTAGGAGATTCAAGTTCAGCCTAACTTCTGCACTTTTCAGCTATAAAGTTCAAGTCTATTCCAAAGTTCTACGCCGTTTTATACTAAGTCAATCTTTACTAGTGTTCAATACCATAGTGCACTAACCATACTTTGTGGGTCTTTGCATGTTTTATATGCATTTTTTCACTTAAATATCATCGTCACTCTTATCGAGAGCTTCATTCTCAAAAATGCAAATGATATTCAATGACGTTTCTAAATCGACTTAAATTGGTTGAGACCGTGGGTCTCTGCCGTGATGATGGTTTCAATGCCTTACAACACCATACAACACCACTGGCACCTGTTCGAAAGAAGCGTTATCCATCTTGGGTGTGCACTTAAAAAAAGAACTGAACTGAAAATGGAGATAAGCTGATGAAAGCAGAAGGATTTAAAGTAGTCAGAAAAGAGGTCTAGCTCTTAAATACAGAACTTCTTCGGATTTTGAAATGAATGGAAACTCCAAAAGAGTTTGCACAATGACTCTGTCATGAAGCCACACCAGATCCAAAGATCCTGGTATGATCTACTGTAATCAATAATTTGTACACGTGCGTACGGATGTTCAGAACGGCTCGGAACACATATACGCAGAGTGTATTTATGCATGCGTCGATCGCGGGTGGCTCAGGCCACGCGCGTCTCGCACGTTAACGTCGCCGCACTGCGGCAACTTCATCGTATCGACGTTCTGCGGCCTTCAGCCACAGCATCCTCCAAAGTTCTGTATCCCTTATGTGAAAGCACACTCCGAACTTCTACAACAAAGTTCAAGACTATTCTTAACTTCTGCAGCCTCAGTTCAAGGAGTTGATAGTGACAGGGGGGTACTTTGCCCCCCTAACCTCCCCTTTTAAAAGAGTCAACACATCATCAGATTGACAATGACTTCATCAACACGTCGTTCCTGGTTATTTTATGCCAGACGCAAACTGTTAGACTCGTTTTTATTCTGATGTGTGTGCCAAAATCACCCAAATGTAAGTGAATGGGTATAAAATTTATAGTAAAACGCAAATACCCACATGCTATTCTGCACTTACGAAGGAACCATGTAGATTTGTAGCACAAAAAAAAAAAAAAATAAGCTACGCAGCAAGCAGCTTAGATTGGACTCTCTTGAGCGACGTGGTAGTTGATACTCAGCAAGCGGAGTGAAGAGAAAATTGAGGTCAAAGGTCTGATAGTGTACAGCAGTCTGTATGTTTATCTGTATGTATGTGCATCTCCATAAAAATCAACCAATACGCAAAACAGCCAACTGAGATTTTAAAGCTGCAACAAATAGGTGGAACAGATCTATAGTAAGACAATCTTTAGCTTTTTAGACTTTAGGGAAGCCCTCTCTTTCCTCTGCGGAGCAAGCACAAGTAACAAAATCACCGGTCATTCCAGGGAGGGCAGATCTAGTTCCAAAAAAACAAAAACAACACTGCTTGCGGTATTAGGAGTTCCTTCTGCACAAGTAAAACAATAAAGGAAACCAAGACAAACACGTTGGATTACAAAGGTTCCTACAAGCAAACAGATAGACAGTCTTGGTGTGTGTTTTATGATTTAGAGGGTGTAAAGACCGAACCGTTGCTAGAAGCTAGGTCAACGTCGAAAAACGAGCAGCGAGTCGCCAAGTGGCAAGCTTTTATAAAAGATTAGGTCATCAAAAGCATACTCAGTGGTTAAACATCAATGGTAAAGTGGTAAGCTTCAATGACAGAGTATAGATGTCACCAAATAATAGTGACCTCACTCATGACTGACCTTTCTGAATCTCAGTTCGCTCATGTTGACATCCTGGTCGATCCGGTCATTCCTGAAGCTCCAAGACAGTATAAAAAGAAGAGACAACACTGTGGAAAGACGATTCTTAGACTACTGTCCTTGAGTTGTTTGGACGTTGGCCAGTGAGCCAACTCTGACAAGTCAACAACGGATCAAATAGCTCTGCATGCTGAGACGAAATTTCTATCCGCCTGATATTTATAATATGCCCACACCTTACCTTGTTTTTTCCCCTTCTAGCTGTTATGATGCTTTGATTGTCCAGAAGCGGTTTTGTTCAGAAAATGGAAATGATGAAGCTCTGTTAGATCGGATGCAGTAAACATACATTGCATGCAGTCTTGTCTTGAGGTGCTGTTCCGGCCGCTGGGGCTGAATTCAGTGTACGCTCCATGGAGCCGGTTCCGCATTCATCCATGTATGGAGCCGGTTGGGGATGGAAGACGTGTTACTGGGCCTGCGGCCGCACCCGGTCTTCGAACACCGAGGCCCGGCCCGCCGGCGCGCGCCTGGCCACATAGTAGTCCTTCATAAATATTCACAAGCTCTAAGCAGGCCGATACTAACCGATACTCGGCCGCTCGAGAAAGAACCGATAGTCGATACTTCGATACCGATACCGATACGATATGATATCGATACGATAACTATCCCTAATCTTTTCTCACATTAATCGCATCTGGTCTGTCGATATACCATCTCAAAAGTAATAAATACTTTACTGCATAGATTTTCTATACATGTATTCAATCTTTCAGTG
>JAHBMJ010000278.1:26110-33610 GCA_018398765.1 Chromera velia | reverse complement strand
GCGCATTCTTTGCGCGTGGAGTAGCCAGCTGCAAGGTCTTTTGCTGCAGCTTTCTATTCTGCATTCCTCTCCGCTTTCCTTCTTTCTCTGTTCCTGTTCCTTGCGTCCTTCCTCTATTTCCCCGGCTGTGCTCCTTCCTGCTGGCTTCCTTGCTGACCCTTCGACAGCTTCCCGTTGTCCCTCAGGTCCTTCAATTTTGCCAGGACCTGCAGAGAGAAAACAATCAAAAAAACATATGAGTGAACAGCGCTAAGTCGAGATGCTAGCGAGAAGAATAGAAGGAGATCCACAGAACAGAGAACGACTCTTTTCCGTTCCTGCGCTCCTCCTTCTCTCTTCCCCGTCCGCATTTGCCTTGAGTTCCAGCCTCCATACCTTTCTTTGTTTTTTCTGCCCGGCTGCTTTCGTTCTTTCCGTCGGACTTCTTGCTGGCTCACCACGCCTCGTTCCCTTGCTTACAAAAACAGAAAAAAGGCACGTCAAACAACTTTGCACGCTCTCGCGGAGACTCTCCCCGTGCCCCACCCCCAAACCTCCCTTACTCTTCCTTCTACCTGCATGTTCACTGACTGACTTGTGAGAGCGGGGAAACATAAGTCGCTACTTCCCTCACGAGACGGAGCTGTTCGTCTGAGGGCAGACCGGCGGCCCGTGATGGGTCCGTTGTCAAGTTCCGGTTCTGCACGCAGACAGAAATGATCGAATGAGGCCAGGAGGACAGTCGAAAGACGAAGACATGGCAAGGCAGAGAGAAGGAAGAAAAAAAGAGAGACAGAATCGCCTGACGTCAACCGCTCTAGCAAGGAGGTGGAAAGAAAACCCAAGCTCCCCCCCGATCTCTGTCTGTATCCACGCCAGTACACCAGCCACTTCAGCTGCTGAAGTGCCCGACGGACACAACCGAGTAGGCTGACCGCCGAGACGGGCGGAGAAAGCGCCGACTGCCTGAGCCCATCAGGGGCGGAGTGCCGTCTCGACCTCGACAGTCCCCCCTGCGTCAATGTGGAGAGACGCCGCTTGGCCTCTGCTGCCAGCCCGTTGGCAGAGGGAGGACTGCAGCATTCATTCATCCACTCGTTCTTCCATTCATTCATTCATTCATTCGTTCGTTCGTTCATTCATTTATTCGTTCGTTCATTCATTCATTCATTCATTCATTCATTCGTTCGTTCGTTCATTCATTCATTCATTCATTCATTCGTTTATTCACTGATTCATGCATTCACTCATTCATTCGTTCGTTCGTTTGTTCATTCATTCATTCATTCCTTCACTCACTCATTCATGCATTCACTCATTCATCAGAAAAGGAGATGACTGAACGTAAATGTCTATCATGCATGTCCGGTATGACATTATGGGTCCGACAGAATCTCTTCCCTCGTGTATCTAGTCCCGAAGAGCAAAAACATGTGCATTCACCCATGAAGTTCCCGGTTGCCTTGCCTGTTTTCTCTCCCCTTCCACTGCTGCCAATCAATATGTGTGACACCGAACCTCGAGCGGAAGATACACCGACACATGCACTGCGCGGTTGAAAGGGACAAAGTGAAACATGTGCTTGCAACCCCCTATCCCTGCCCCTTGACTGACAAATCATCCCCGAGATCGCTCTCATCCACCGCACACTCCTCAGGACCTCCTCCACGACCATCGTCCGACTCACGGTCAGACCTGCACACGCACATGCACGCAGACAGACAGAAAGACACACAGATGCAGACCGATAGACAGGAAAAGGCACAGCTCAAAGAGAGATACAAAAGAACTGATCCCATCCATCCAGCTTCACAAGGGCACTTCAAAAAGAGTCAATCTGCGCAAAAGTTCCCTCCACCCCTCCACTCCTCTGCGCAAAGGAGGATGCCCACGCTGATCGAGTTCGCACCCTGCAGTTCCACACGGCCAATACATTGACGCACGCACTGCCCGTCTCCATGCAACGAACGATCAAATGACCCTTCCCCTTTCCTTCAATCGACAAAGAACACCAACCAACCGATCGAAGGACCTCACAGCCAGAGAAGAGAAGGACACATTGAAGTCGTCAGGACCATTCGCCCTCACAGACCACTGCCCGTCCTCCTGCAGTCACACACATTCAGACGGACGGGAGGCGTGCACGGGAGGCATCAAGCAAGCAAGCAAGCGACCAGTGAATTGACCGATGATCAATCCACTGCAGGAAACGAAGACAAGTGAGAACAAGAGCAAACAGCCATCGTTCGAGAGGTCAAACAGAAAGAAGGTCGCAGGTCCGCATGCCTGTCTCTCTCTCTCTCTCTCTCTCTCTCTCTCTCTCTCTCTCTCTCTCTCTCCCTCCCTCTCTCTCTCTCTCCCCCCCTCCCTCTCTCTCTCTCTCTCTCTTTCTCCCTCCGTGAATAAGTGAGCGTGTGTGAGTGTGCGTAAATGTGCGCCTGCGCCTGCGTGAACTCATGCACACGCTTTACTGTGGATTCACTGCTCTAGCACTCGTTTCTATCTACAGGAGCCGGTTTCTGTGAGTCTGATCGAGACATGCAGTCTTGCCCTTTCTCATGCATCCTTTTTTGAACCCTTCTGTTCTCTTCCCGTCTGTCCACCTCCTGAACATCTCTCTAGCTCTTGCATACACATCTGTGCCCCAACACGAGCGTCATCGCATCTCTCTCTCTCTCTGTCTGCGGCTCTCTCTCTGCACAGGCAGAACTCTCTGCGTCTTACTGCTTCAGAAAGCTCCACTTCTCCAAAATCGTCCATCTATGCCGCTCTGTAAGCATTCATGCATCCATTCATTCATTCATTCATTCATTCGATTGGACCGACGAACGGACCCCGCTGAGTCCCCTGAGCGTCTCCTCAAATTTCACCGACAGAAGCTTCGACTGCCGTTTGGATCCCATCACTGCTCCCAGCTTGGACCCCGAAAAGTTCGACCCTGCCGACTCCACAGACTGCACAGACGCCCTCCTCATCGCATCAGACTGCAGCCCCCCCTCCTTGCCTGGAGAAGCAGATGCCGATAGTTGGATCACTGGAGAGTCACTCACGGAGACGTGGTCCTGTGAGCCCACGCTCTTCTCCTCCAGGGGACGGGAGGACCTCGAGACTCCTTCGTCGTCCTGGTCCCGACTGAAGGCCTTCCCGGTGGTGCGGTGCATCTTCAGATTCTTCAGAAGACCCACGGGATCGCTGATGCGCCCGTCTTCCGTCACATACTGCACGCACGTGAAGGGAGGGAGCCGTTCATCATGCAGAGATCTGTTATGTGCCAGACAAATTTGAAAGGCGGACTTGCAGGCAGGTACAGAAACTGTAGACTGACTGAGTGTGTGTGTGTGTGTGNGGCAGAGAGACAGGGGAGGTGCGGGGCAGGGCAGGTTAAGCTGGAAGCGAAGGCAGGAAGGCGGGTCAGAGAGGAGAGGTGGAAAGGGTGGGAAGGGAGACGCAGAGAGCACAGGGCAGACGGGGAATGATTCCATGAAGGACGCTAAGAAACGAAAAAAAGGAATGTAAGGGGTTTGGCTCCTGGGGCAGAGACGGACTCAGTGAGAAGCCGGGGGATGCAGACCGATAGGAAAGGAAAGGGCGGCAAGAAAGCAAGGAAGAACACAGCATTCGGAGGCGACGAGCCAGCTGCGACGAGCCAGCTCAACTTCATGTCCTTACCCATCCCAAACCCACCTTGTCCAGGAGTGCCTCGAAGTGTCCTTTCTGCACAATAGACACACATCCACATACAGGCACAATTACAGGGACGCAGAAAGAGGCAGAGAAACAAGCACACGGACGAACAAGCAGGCAGCAGCACATCCGTTGGCACACGCACGCACACGCACGCACACACACTCACACACACACAGACACACACACACACACTCCCCCCCCTCCTCCCTCTTCTCCTCTTTCTTTCACAGACACCCACACACGGCTGCAAGGCTCTCCTCCCACCCCAAAGAAGGGAGCGATGAGTCTGCACACTGATTGGTGGAGAGGACCTCAGAGAAGGGTCGGGATGGAGGTGCAAACAGACGGCCAGGAGCTGGCTTGGCTGACCTCTATGTGGTTTATTCCCAGCTCAGACAGAGTTTTGTACAGGACATCTGCGCACTCCGATTGAACCTCGTCCATTCCGATCATTCTGGCAAGGAGTAAAGGCAAGACTCAGTCAGTCCTTCTCAAGCAGACTGACTACCAACCAGACCTAGATGACGTCTGATCAAACGACCGAAGGCCACAGCAAGTCTTTGGGACCGCTGTCCGAATTGGATCAGAAACGATTACAGATCGATCACCAGTACGCAGCTCCAGGTTTAGTTAAGCAGCATGGTAGGTGCATGAGAAGGACATACATACAACCGGCGGAACGGATCATAAGCTTTGATCAAAGGAACATGCATGATGATCAAGCACCTAGGGGAAGCCTGTGCAACCCGAGCAAAACGAGCGCTTCAGCACATAAGCACAGAGGTGTTCAGGTGTTTCCATGTCGAGGCATTCAACATCTACAGGGCGTCGGAAAACAGATAGAAGCGCTCTGTATCGATCATCGACGGTCAGACTGACGTCGTTTTCATGCAAGCCTAAATTCAAGGAAAGACGGACACAAGACACAAATCGAGCAATCGTTGCGCGTGCGTCAGCGCACGCACAGACTACTGACGTAAAAAAACCTCGCGGTGGGGCTCGAACCCACGACCTCCTTCCCGATGTCAACTTCGTTCCACGCTGGCCGGGCACGAACGTAAGGGATGGCTGCTCTACCAACTGAGCTACACGAGGTTTTAAAATGATGAGTAAGGGTTTGGTACGGTTTGGTATGCATTCCGCATCCCCATGTATGAGGGGCGGATCTAGCCTAGTAGGTCTGGGTGGTTTTTCTAGTTATTTCTAGTCAGCGGGAAATAGCAGGAGTGCAGTAACACCTCCTATTTGCTATGTTCTAACCCTGCTCACAGGGCTTCTACCTTTCAGGACACCAGTGCTCATGAGTGTATGGTGAAGAAATAGTAAGTATTTAAATTTTCAGAACAAAAAGTCTTGCTTAAAAAAGGGCGTCAAATCAGTACCGATCTTTTTTTTCTAAATACATAACAGACTTTCAGTAACATGCAAGGATGTCTAGTTTAACAGACTTTCCAGATAAGTGTTTTATTTGAATTAACCTTACTAGTATTTGCTATCACACAATAGCATAAACCCCCAGGCTGCATTCCTACCGTAGAATCTCTGCTATACTCTGCTATGCGCACTTATCAAAAATTCTAAATTACACTGGCAGCTACATAATACTGCATAAAAACATATCTAAAAACTCAGGCCCGCCAAAAAATAATTTAATAATGCTAGTAATGGCGCCAGTAATAGTGGTTCATTAAGAACTAGCTAAATTAAGAACCCATGGTCCCCACGGAACCTCCAACTAGCCAATTTAAAAAATAAATAAACATAACATAAATTAATATGAATATGATCAGAATATCTATTAATTTGGATAAAGTTTAATATGGTTAGACTTCCATTAGACGTCCTTCATATTCTGGCAACGCAAATCTGGCAAAAGCGATGTAACCTTAAATTAAAGTATTAAAGCCTGATTGAGACAAATTGAAAGTAAATAACCGTTTCTGCGTCTCTCCCTTTCTACATAATTTAAAGCCGAGCGAGTGCACTGATCACTGCACAGAAAAAGAGAACAAAGAAAGAGAAAAAAACAGAGAAGAGGGCACATCCACGGCGGCCTTCTTTTTGTTTTGTTTGTCAAATTCGATCTCGACTCGCTGCCTTCAGACGAGCATGCAGCGAGCGATACCGGATCATTCTCTCTCTGAATTTGCACACGGTCCCTACCAACCCGGTGAACCCTAGCCCCAAGAGTGAGAAAAAGAGAGAAAGCAATATTTGATGATTCGTAGTCGCAATAAGAGAGCATTGCGTGTGCGTATGTGTGTCTGTGTCTGTGTGTGTGTGTGTGTGAGGGGAGAGAGAGAGAGAGAGAGAGAAGAGGAGAGAGAGAAAGAGAGAGAGAGGAAGCATTACTTGATGAATTGGAGTAGCAGTAAGGGAGCATTATAAGAGCGTGTGTGTGTGTGTGTGTGTGCGTGTGCGCGTCTATCTCTGTCTCTGTGTGTGTGTGAGAGAGAGAGAGAGAGAGAGAGACTCTGAGAGAGAGCGTGTACGCTTGAAGGACAGTGTACGTATTTTGGGATTGAAGAGACAGAGAGAGGGAGAGAGCAAAAGAAGGCCAACAAGACACGAATCAAGGCTGCGAAAGGGAACTAGAAGAGAGAAGAGGAAGAAGACGCGATCGGTCAAGCAGTTCTGTTCTCCTCATGCATCTCGACAGGGGTCATGACAAAAACATGCAGGCAGCTTCTCTGAATCAATGCATGCTGCCAACGAACACATGCTAGAACACATGGTATTAGATCAATTCGACCCGACCCTCTGGATGCATAAATTATTATTTTCCCTTTCGGCATCCTTTGAGTGCCTCATGCAAATCGTCGAGGCATCTGTATGTTCGGTTTGAACATGATGTTGGGCAGTGGCAGCGTGCGACGCGTGAAGGAATACAGGCCGACTGCGTGGACAGGCAGACAGGGGAGAGAAAGAAAGCGAAAATGTAGGAAAAGCTTCGTTCGATGCGGTCATTATTTCGTTGTTTTTCCCTTGGACTTTCCTTTCTTCCATCTCTCTCTCTCTCTCTCTCCCTCCCTCCTTCTACACAACCTTCGCACCTCTCACTCCTCTCCTTCTTTTCTTTTTCTTCCATACACCTCTCAACAGAATTCTCGTCTCACACGAATGAGAGAGAAAGTCTTCTCTCGTTCAGATTTTGATGTTACCCCTTTTGTTATGTTTGTTTACTTATTTATATACAAGACCCGATCGAAGAACAGTGATTGATCACGAATTGCTCGGCGGGTCAATCTCCGTCCATCTCACAGCCGGCCCCAAAATTAGTTAGTTGGTTGTTGGAGAGGTTCCACATGTCTCTCCCCTCCCCCCAAAATGCACGCCACATTCATCGCGAAAGAGGCATCCATGGCCACAACATCGCTACCATATCTTCTCTTTCTCTGACCACGCCAAATATCATGCAGGGACCACGCATTCGTGAAAGAAAGATCCAGCTCCGCATAAGAATGAAGACTTCGATCTGAAACAAAGAAGAAAGAATGTCCGAGGACTAAAGGCAGAAGAGACGTAGACACAGAGAGAAGAAAAGTGACCGAGAGATGCGAATTCGTCATAGTACACGTAGAAAGCCTTAGGTAAAACATGCATGACTGTCTGACTGTCTCCCCATGAACCCTATGCATGCATTCGAACAACTCCATCATCGCATATGCCCCCACCAACTCCGTCTCCAACACTCCCCGTCCTACGTCGAATGATTCTCCTTCCTTCCCTCCCTCCTTTCGTTCCTCCTTCTTTCCTTCCTTGCCTGCTTCCTTTCCCTTCTCCTGCCGGTCCTCCACCTACCACCACCGACCACATCTGTCCTCCCCCCCCCCC
>JAHBMJ010000278.1:10000-26089 GCA_018398765.1 Chromera velia | reverse complement strand
CCCCAAATGCATTCACTTCCCAAGCATTCACTCACCATTCATTCCCTCAAGTCTGTGACAGTCCGAAGTACTTTGCCTCCAACGCTCCCTCCTACCTCCTCTTGTCCACCTGCAACTTCTGACAAAACCTGATCCACTCATTCATTCCTTCGTCCATCTTCTCACTCATCGTCTTCCCACCCCTCTCCATCAGATTCCACCTGCTCCTCATCCTCATTCTCCTCTCCGATCTCCTCCCCACTCCCTTTGCACCTGTAGATGTGGTCGTAGATGCACTCGCCCTCCTTCGACAGATACCCACACCTCCAGCACCAGTGGGACTGGCACAAAGGGCAGTGCATGTGGTCACACCCTCCGTTTTTCTCCGTCGGGGCCAGGCACTTGGGGTTCGGGCACTTCTTCTCCCACTCCAAAGTCGACTCCTTTGCCTTGGTGCACACATCGCAAGTCCACTCACTCAGCTCTTCCACCGCACGTGCACACTCCCGCGGTGCCACTTGCTTCACCTGGAAGCAAGAGAAACACCAACCCCAGATGCACGCAGCCTCTCCCCCCCTCAGGGCCTCCGACTGCACCAGTGCACACGCGGGCTTGTTCAGCCGCTTCAGCACGGAGCACGTCGGCCTCCGCTTGCAGAAGGGACACGCGAGACGAGAGGAAAGCACCTCCTTCCCCGGCTTCAGCTGTCTGTACCAGGTCGCCGTGCAGTCTTCGCAGCACCGTGCAGTGCACTGGGAGTAACCGCAGGGGGAGTCGAGGGCGTGGAGAGGTTTCGACTCACAGCAGAGGTCACACGGACCCCTCAGGTTGGCGGTGCACACGCGGCGGCGCAGGGACCCCAAAAGACCCGGCACGTCCACAATCCTTCGTTCCTGCCACATCAGGCGAGAGTGGATAGGTACTTCAGTTGGGCAAAGGGAGGGGAACTCGTTAGAGAAGCCCCCCTCCGTGCGAGCAACCGTCTCTGCAGTAGCAGCAGGAGGAAAGAAAAGGAGAGAGAGAAAAAGGGAAGACTTGAGTGGCAATGGGACGTGAAACCACCCCAAAATTTCCAGAGGAAGAATGCACCGACGAAATCAAAATTTCTGGTCCCAAAGGAAAGCCAAAGAAACCCTAGCTATCAACGGCCAGCAACAGAGAAAAGACACATGCACGAAGTGGAATTATGAAAAGGAGCTGAGGAACTCCCCAAGAGTATCTGGCACTTATTTCAAGAGTGCATTCAAGAAAGTGGAATGACGGCGGAGAAAATTGATTTGTTGCATGGTCTCATAGATGAGAAACAAGAGGACGCGCCATTCAGGCAGGGAGAAAGGGAGCAAGAGAATGCTTAGGTGTGAGTGAAGTCTCCAAGCCTACCCACCCGCCTCGCCCACCTACCTGCAGGTGCTCCGCTCGATGCAGCCTCCACAGCTGCCGCCGCAGCGGCAACCACCTTCGGTTTCTTCATAGGTGAGGCCTCGTCCTCCTCCTCACTGCCGGCAGCCTCAGTGATCAGTCCGCTCAATTTGGCGGAAGGGAGCTTCTGCAGCAACTGTGCCTTCTCTTCCTTTCCTTCTCCCCCCTCCTTCTCCTTTTCTGCTCCTGTCTGTACACCCTTCTGTCGTCCTCTCCCTCGGCCTCTGCGGCCTTCCAGGAACTTGCAGAGAGACGCGATCACACGACCACCCTCTCCCATTGCCCCCCCTGACCCCTCGACTTTTCCCTCTGCCCCCTTCTCGTCGTCTGTAGCGGGGGTGGACAGGGGGAACAGCAACGGCGCCAGGTCGGGGTCGGTGGCAACCGAGAAGAGCGACTTTTTTTGATCAAACAGAGCTGCGACAACGTGATCGACACCTGCCTCTGATGCTCTCAAACCGAAGGCGGCCAGACACTCACGCGGGTGCTCTGTAATCAGGTCCTGCACGGTCACATTCCACGCAGTCGTGGAAGCTCCGGCCTCACACACAGGACAACACCACCCTGCCTGCACGACACCATTCTCTTCTCCCGAGTCCCCAACCGCCCCCGTGCCCATCTCCACCGAAGCGTCCTCCCCCCCTTCCCCCTCGCACTCGGACCTCATTCTCTTCCCAACCCTCTTTCCCTCTGCTCCGGTCTGACCTAGATGGATTCCCTTCTCCTTGTCAGGCACTACCCAGTGGTGTTCGCAGTGAGAGCAGAACACCAGAGGGGACCGGGGGAACTCCCCCACCTGACCCTCCTGCTGTGCTGCCTCGACCGCCTGAACCTTCTCCTCTTTCTCTGCCGCCTTGGGACCCTCGTGCAAGGCACGCTCCTCAGGGGTCAAGTGACAGTAGAAACACTTCGCAGGGGGGCGGCGGCGGCGTTGGGGACGCGCTCCCATCTCTTCCACCCCCACCACCGCATAGATGCCCTTGCACGTGACACACTGAGAGAGATGCGACATCTGCTCATCAGGCTCAGCACGTGGCTCTGGTGGCTGCTTGTCGCTCATCGAATCCTGGTCGTTGTCCTTGCTCTCGTCAGACGCGGCGGCCTTGACGCACAGACCGCATCGGCCTTCGGGGGTGATGAGAGTGAACGACCGCATCACTTTGCAGGAGGTGCACTTGACCTTCCTGTCGGGGTACAGTTGAGAGACTTGAGGGGTGAAGCCGATCGTGTGGAGGCCTGAGAAGTTCAGAGCGCCTGCACGTCGAAGGTGGTGGAAGAGACGGAGCGTCTGAAACAGCTCTCTCTCGGTTTCCGTGAGCACCTCGGGGACTCGGTTGACGAGGTACACAAAGCCGGTGGAGAACAGCTCGGAGTTCACAGAGGCCTTGCTGAGGGGAGGAATCCACTTTCCCTTCTGCTTCCGGAGAAGGGCCCGGGCCCGGCTCTTCAGAGGCGCCACCCCGGAGGAGAGCGCGAGAATGGCCAGGACGAGGGAGGGCCGAAGAGAAAGCTCTGTGCCCCTCACAAGAAGGTGGCCAAGAAGCTCTGCACACACACACACACACACACACACACACGCAGAGAGAGAGAGAGGGGGGGGNGGGGGGGGGGGGGGAGTGGAGAGGAAGCAGGAAAGAGGGGCTTTCTCTCGTTTGTTTTTTTGACGAATGTCGTTGCAAAGTCTAGCTTTCTATCACCCCCCCAAGGTCGTTGCTGTTAATCAAAAAGGGGACGGCTGAACGCGTCACCCAAGCTTATGAGGAAGCCAACGGTCGATCGTGTTCGCCCACCACTTCCGCAAAAGGACAGACACCCACACTTCGTCAGATAAGGGAATCCGATTGATTCATTTCAACGGGCGAAAAGACCAGAAAGAAGACGCACCAGGCAACGGACGTCACGGCAGGGACACAAAAAGAGAAAAAGAAACGAACCAACAACTAGCTGCCTTAATTTCATTCACTGACCGACCGAAAAGACGGCGATCTGGCAGAGCGAGAGGGAGGTAGAGGGGAATGCCGTCATCATCTACAGGCAGCTGCCCCTCCTTGCCGTGCTTGCCGTCCTTGGCCTCCACGACGACTAGATGAGTGAGGACTGTCTGGAACATCTTCAGAAGCTGTGCGTCCATTCTGTGGGCGAGGAGTCTCATGTCAGATCTGGTGGGCAGAACGGTGGTCTCGTCCTTGTTGCTGTCATCAATCAGAAGACACAGACAGCGCTTGTCGGAGGACAGGTCTGTGGCTCTGATGGTCTCTGCGATCTCCTCGAAATTGTCGAAAGAGGCGTCCCGCCACTCCTTCACTATGGCCCGGTCGTGAGCCTGCACACAACCAAAAAAGGTTTGACCGCATCCTCGAGGACGCATGCACGAGGCCCTTCTCATTTTACACACGTATGCATGGACAGTAAACATGGATGTTGAGCATTCCCTGATCTTTCGTGACCGAGGAGAAAGCATGCATGAGGACAGGCAGGAGGGGACGAGTACGGGAGGTCACGGAGTGAAAGTAAGGGAAGACTGTTCCAATTTCTGCTCCTGCATGCTTTTTCAGAAAGAAGCAAAACGATCAATGCCGGTGAAGAAGCGGTGAAAAGAACGCAAAGAGAGAGAATCGAGGCCTCTCAGGACCGACCCACAGGCAGGCAGGTGAAAGCACAAACCTCACAGACATGCAAGGACGAAACTTCTGTAAGTGGACAGAAAGGAAACCCATGCCCCCGCCCCCCCCACTCACCCCCAGTTTCGTGATGGCTGTGGCGAACTTGTCGTTCAGAGGTTGAAGTCTATCGTCCTCCTTCAGCTTGCACAGGGCCCTCCACACGTGAGCCAGGAGGGGGTTGTAGGTGAGCGCCACGATGGAAGAGGGTGAGATGTCAATCAAGTGAGAGAACTCCTTGAAGGCCAGTGCCTGCAGGGCTGCGTCTGCTTTGAGCAATTTCGGAAACGCTCTCAGCCTGCTCGTGTGCTCTTGAAGGGACTCCACCTGGATGCAATGGCATGGAGAAGAAGAGATAAACGGACAGTCATATGAAAGGAGCAGAAGCCTTCATTTCTATGGAGACAAAAGAAGATAATACGTCATCTGAGAGGAGACGCATGAAAAAACTCTCGAGGCTTGAAACCACTTGAAGGTTGAAACAAAGTTCTTCTTCTTCGCCTTCATTCTACGTGGGGAAAGTACTTCTGGGACCACAGACAGAGACTGAGACAACCCTCCCTTCCCTTCCCTGCCCCTCCCTTAGACCACAGAAGAAAGAGACCTCCCTCACTCGCCTTTCCCTCCCTCCACAAAACAATCAGCCATCATTCTCCCTCTTCTCTCTTCTCTTCTCTCTGCGTCCCAACACACAACATGCAGTTGGCCCTTCTATCCCTTCCTTTCCTCTCCTCTCTGCTTACCTCCAACTCCACCCAGTCCGTCGACGAACTTCCCTTCGAACTCAGTTCCTTTTCCGTCGACACCTCTGAAAGCTTCCGCACGTGCTCTTCCCGCTTGACCATTTTCATCTCCTTCGCCTTCAGAATCCCGTCGCCGTCGCCCAGCAGGGCCCCGAAGACCGTCACGGTCGTCTTCGTGATGTACTTAGATTCGGTCGACTCCAGCACGATGGTGGTACCCAGAGGCGCGTATAGCTGGGGAAAGGCATGGTGCCGGAGGAAAGAGATCACAGGGATGTGTCTGGAGTCAAACCACTTGCAGATGTCCACCCAGTCAAATCCCGGAGTCTTACCCGAGAGAGCCCTCCTCTCGCTGTCGATGTTCGAACTGCAGACGCCTGGGTAGTCCACTGCAGAAACGGACAAAGATCGAACGAAAGATAGGAAATGTGTTCAGTCAAAGGCACACGGACATGCACAGAGTCTGAGTCTGACATTGCACAACTTTCCCCTCCACCTCTCTTACTCTTACATACAGAGCTACTTCCTCAATACACAGATACCCAAGCGTACCCAAGCACAGGAAAGATCTCTTCGACACAACGACGGCTCCAACTGTCACTGGCTGTCAAGTTACTCTATTTTTTCAAAATCCGTCTCTGCTGAATTTTCGGCGTATCCAAGAGCACTCACGCCAACCGCTGACCGACACTCAACGGGTCTGCATGGAGTTAAGGGCGTTTGAAGTAAATTAAAGGGAACAAAAAACCTCTGCACCGTACCTCAATTCTCTTTTACGGGTACGGCGATAGATTCCAAGCCCTTGCCTTCAGGGCCTCGGGGTGGTCTCCTCCTCCCCCGGCTCTCAGGGCGATGGCGAACTCCTCGACCGTTTTTTCGTCGTCCGGGGAACAGAACCGCAGCAGCTTGTCCCCGTCACAGTAGTCCTCATAGGTCACCAGATGGATCTTCAGAGACCCTCCAAAGAGAAGCCTCGCGATGGAGAAGAATTCACGTAGAGTGGCCGGCATTGATGATATGTAGCCTGACATCGATCCTGCAGAGAGAAGGAGAGGCGGTGTAGAAATATGTCATCACCGAGTCACATTTTCTGGAGGCACAAAAATGAAGTAAAAAGGGGGGAAAGAAAAAGCGGCAGGGAGGGCTGAAAAGAGTGGCCCTTTGTCTCTTCGTGAAAGGCCTCCAGCATTTTGGGCAAAAGTCGTTCGGTTCAGCACGAGCACAGCACAAACAGGAAATCTACCAGGTTCCTTCGAGAAACATCGAAGCATATGACTTTTCCCCTCCAAAGACGTGGGCTCACGGACCTGTACAATCAAGAACGATGTAGAGACGGAGTGACCCAGACTTCACAGGCGCTGGTGCCGCAACGGAGTCCTCCATTACGCCGCCCAGATATCCGTTTCCTTGTGCAAAAATCAAACTACAGACTGTCAGTTCGTGAGGATCGACAATCAGATCCAGGAACCGACAATTGAAAGGGGGATTAATTGTCTCTGCAACGAGAAGAGAAACCAGTGCCGCAAGAGACGGCCGCACCAGTTGTACACTTCACCAAATTTTCACGGTTGCAGAAGAAGAAAAAACGAATGAAGTGTCGTGGAATCGATCAATCGATCAATGTGCTCGGTACACTGATAGTGAGTGCTAGAAATGTGCTGAAAGGATCGAACAGCCCTCGATCGGCATATCAAAATCTCTGTCTGGGATTCGATCTCCTTTGCAGCCCGAAGATGCCCGAAGTTCGCCGCGCTCTTAAAAATTCGAACAGCTTCACAAAAATCGCGAGGACGCGCGGCGTCGCATCAAAAAGGGCGGCCCGGCGGAGGGGCAATTTCACAGCTGCAATTAAGCCTCGTGTAGCCAACCCTTAAATTCTTGTCGTTGAGTTGAGATTTCCTGGGGAGGTGGTCGTGGGTTCGAGCCCCACCGCGAGGTTTTTTCGCGTATAAGGCCGCGCCGCCGCAGACTCTAGCTGCCCATGCATGGAGCCACTTACGGCATGTGTAGCCTAGCTTAATTTGCAAACTGAAAGGAAAAGTAAAAATTGCTGTTCAAGCATCGCCGCATTGCAAAATTGTAGGCCGTACAGGCTTTGAAACGTATATATAGCGACTTTGTCCTCCTTCGGGATGATTGAAGCTTGAAAGATATTTCGAGCAACAGATCGACTGGACAATGGGAGCAGGTGGAAGCTCGTCAGTTCGTGCATGAAGACGCTCGCCTCTTGAGTACATGAGCATGATGCGCCATGTGTATATACATGTGTCCCTCGTGTTTGCAGAAAAGCTTTCGCTATGCGACAGCATCTTCTGTCCACGCCCGAACACCCACAGTATGCGACCTTGGCTCCGGTGACTGCGTTGTGCGTGTCGAAAGGTCAGGCATTTTTTCCATGCACTGCATGCTTTGTACAGTTTTTCACAAAATCCGTTGTTTCTCTACAGCTGCTCATCGTTTCCTTCAATCATGCTCCACTATGGATGAGTGCATGCAGATTCCAGCACCCTCGCTGCTGCGATTTCCTCCATTGCCCCACCGGACCTCGCAGCAGCTGGGCTGGAGGGGACCAGCAGGGAGACCCACTTGATCCATCTGTACGACCTTCAAAGGAGCGAGCTGCTGGCGTCCCTCACAGGACATGAGGCGCCTGCAGTGTCTGTGTGCCTGAATGGGTCGGGGTCCCTTGTGGCGGCGGGGCTGTGTCCGAGGAAAAGGGGGCAGAATAGGGAGAGGGGGGGGGATGACGGTTTGGAGGTCCGCATCCCTGCGGAGGTTTCTCTTTGGGAGCTTCCGTCGGGGGAGAGAAGGGGGCTGAGCACATCGGCCATGGGACTGGGGGTAGGGGTGGACAGCTCTGGACGGAGAGGCGCGACGTGCGTGGACTTCGGGGGGACTTTCAGTGAACGGGTCCGTCCGTTTGTGTGTGTGTGTGTGTGTGTGTGTGTGTGTGCGTGTGTGCATGCGGTACGGCTTTTTTTCTGCAGATGCACGTGTCAGCGTGGGAAGAAAAAGGAGAAGGCTGAGCCTCGTGACGCCTCCATGCAGGACGACTTTGCAAGCAGTCTCTTGCCGCAAGCTTCTTTACACTTGTGTTTGTGTGTCGTTTGAGGTCGCCTCTGTTAGCTTGTCGTGTCTGCCTCCGTTTGATTCTTTCTTCGCCCCTGTGCATCATTCTCATCCCCCGTGTCTGCCCTTGCTTTGAATTGTACTCATGCTACGTGTGTCCCTCTTGCCTTTCTGCCAGCAGCTCTTTATTACTGGGCGTACAAATCGGAATTGTTCGTGATCTTAGCAAAGACACAAGTGCATCCTCTTCTCATCCCGTCAGCTGATACCAACTGCATGTTCTCTCTCTCTCTCTCTCTCTCTCTCTCTCTCTCTCACACACACACACACACACACACACACACACACACACCGTGCAGCTGCTCGCTGCCGGGCTTGACGGTCGTGTCGTGTTGTGGGACCTGGGTCTCCTCGCTGACCCCTCCACTGCGGAACTGGGGGGGGAGTACGCCCTAGGGCTGCAACCCATGCCTGCAGCAATCTTCGTGCCTCACCCCCTGGAGGAGGGGGAGGCGCACCTGGCAGGGAGCAGCGAGGTGACCTCTGTGGGGAAGAAGATCAACGCGGTGAAGTTTTCTGCCGACGCGCTGAGGGCGGCAGTGGCGGTGGAAGACGGGTAAGTGGGCAGAGAGACGGGTAAGTGGGCAGAGAGAAGACGACCCATAAAGCAGAAAATCATCACTGGTGTTTCTGGGCTTTTGTTGACGTCTGAATTGCAATGCTTCTGATTGACGCCTTGTAGACCATTCATTCAAGAAGAGAGCTGGATACACTGAGGGGCAAGCGCAGAGAATCAATTGAAAACAAAGCAAGGGAATCGCAGAGGAAGCCAAGTAAGAGAACAGTTGAGACTCACAGAGAGATTACGCTCAGATAGAGAAATACAAGGAGGTGTAGAGGGAGTGGAGTTGAGGATAGATGCCCAAACAGGCCGACCAGAAGACGAGAGATCTCCTTCTTTCCTCTCGCGGTTGTTTTTACGCTCGCTCGTTCAGATAGACATTCAGACGCGGAGCGAGAGAGACTTGCCGACAGACAGACACTTAATTAGGGAGACAGCAGTCACAGAAGAGCATACACAGCTGGCCGGATAAACAGACTGCCGGGAAAGGAAAGTAGGTGCACTTATTTTTCAAGTGGCAGAATATGCATCGAGGCACAGGAAGCCAAAGATTCCTTTAGGCTTTCAAGTGCTTCTGACTTGACTTTTGCTGTGCAGAAGCATTTCCGTTTGGGCGGTGGTGGGAAGGAGGAACAGTGCCGGTATCGTGTTTGCACAGGTAAGCGGGTGGTTGAGGGAGCTTGATTATCTGTTTTTATTTTTTTTCATTGGGCTTTTGCCCATTTTGTGTCTTTTTGAAAGCATCATTCGGAGTCGGGCCTTCTGAGTGCTTTTAGGGGAAAACACTTAGATGGCAGGTCTTTGCTTTATTCATTGCCGGGCGAGGTGGACTTCTCTCCCTCTTCCTCTCTTGGGTTTTGGTTCCCTCTATCTCTTCAGTAACATAAAAACCTGTCCTTTCTCCCTATTGCTCCATTCTTATGTATCTACATGTCGTCTCTCTTCATTTGTTTTTTCGTTGTCTCCTCTTCTCTTTGCTGCAGCTGTGCCTCTTGCGGGGGCACGTCGGGCCCTGCACGCACCTTTCCTTCCACCCCCATGATAGGACTCGGCTGGCGAGTGCAGGGGCGGTCAGTTGGCTTCTTTCTATATGGGCTTTTCTTTTCTGTCCTTCGGTGAGGACCAGGTTTTTGGAATTCGGTGAGGACCAAACGAGCAAAGAAACAAAAGTGGAGAAGAAAGATGGAGGGCACACTGAAGGAAGAGAGCACTGACTGTGCCCCTAAGATAGACAGGCGGACACAAAAGAGCTACTGAGATAGGACAAAAACCTTGACCCCCGTCTTCAGCCCGTAGGTCATTTGTTCTCTCAGTGAGGGCTTAAAACCAATGCGTGAGATCAGATCAGCAAGTCCAAGACGCACAGATCCCAGGGCAATCTTCTGTCATCGAGACAAAGAGACAGCGAGAGAGAGAGAGAGAGAGAGAGAGAGAGAAAGGGAGAGAAAGAGAGATCAGTACGTACGAACAAACACACACACACACACACACACACACACACATACAAATGCCTTTTGTCTGAATACGCAATCCGTTTGCAGGACGGTACCGTGCGTCTGTGGGAATTGACAGACTTCACTTCTGAGCTCGCAAGGCTGCGTCGTCTCAAGTTGGCTGACGATGCGGAAGCCCTTCAGGAATTGTCCCTCCTTCCTCATCAAATCTGTGTGGTCAGTTGTCAGTCTTCTTCCTTCCGCATCTTTCCTTCCTTCGATATAGTAAGTCTTCTCTTCACGCACTGCGGCAGCCACTGAATCAAATGTTGAGGCCACACATTTTCTCCAAGGGATTTCTGCACATCGACAGAGAAACTCCACAGACAAGGACGTATGCCCTTCTTCCCATAAGAAGACAGGCATGGTGCAGATGTTGTCATGAAGTGACCCCTCTCAGTAGATCTCGGACGGGGAAAAAAAGGAAGAGAGAAACCCTTCTCTGTCCACAGATCTCCTACATCTCTGCCGGTCTCCCTGTTTGTTCCATAGCTTTGTCAGCACCTTTCTTTCTATCAATTAAGAGAGTGTTTTGATGTTGTTCCCGTTGTTGCAGGGCCACGAGGCGGCAGTGCAGTCTCTGGCCTTCTCCCCCAACGGCTCTCTGATCGCGTCAATCGATTCGACCGGTTCGTCGCAAGGATGTCTTAATTGAGTCTGCTGCTGCACCAATTTTCAAACAGAATGAATTAGCCAGACAAAACTTCTGTCATCTTTTTGGTATCCATTTTTTTGTTCTCCTTTTAGACCGTTCCCTTAGTTCTTTTGAGGATGCTCAGTCGAGCACGTCTCTGCTCTTCTTCCTGGATTTGCCGCAAGACCTCCTTACCTCCAATTTGTCTGTCTATTTTCCTTCTGGCCTGTTTACCTTGCCTTTCCTCCTTTAAGATTCTCTGCACAGGCAGTTGAACCGAACTCCCTCAGTTTTGGTACGCGCTTTGGTTTAAATCTATTGCAGGGTGCCTTTTCGTTTGGAGAGCGAATTTCGCAGGTCCCTCCTTGAAAGCATACGTAAAGGTCAGGAAATCGTTTTCCTGTTTTCTGAAGTGTGCCTGACAAATTGACGGATCACGAACAGGAAAGCGCGTAGCGAGGGAGGAATCAGGAAGGGAAGAGGGAAGCGGACCCACACCCTGAGAGCCGTAAGGAAGGAAGGAAAGAAGAAAAGCAGAAAAGAAGGAAAGAAACAAGGAGAGCCGTTCAGAAAAGAACGACGGCTTTGAGAAAGATGTCGAACTCCGCATCGAGGAAGTTGAGTCTCTTCGATTATTTTTTTGCGTGCTTCAAGTCGATTCGTCCAAGTCGCCCTACAATTGCAAATGTGAAAAGTTTTTCTGTGTTTGCAACAAAGTGCGGGAACCATATTGCTTTCACTATGTCGATGTATGTGCGCAGGAGATCTTTGAGGGACGACAGGCAGGTCCGTTGATCTGGCGTCCCGACTCGAAAAGACTCTATGCGGGCAGTCAGGACGGCAGAACTGCCATCATTACCGTGGCACCCTCGGTGCTGAACGAGATTGTGAGTCGGTGGACGGGGGCTCTGGATGAGTGCATTCCTCATTTTTTCCTTTATGTGGACTTAGTTTGTTTGGATTTTTCTCTCTCTTCTTCCTGTTCTTGATCAGATTTCTCTTGATTGGCTCGCTCGGTTTCATTTTCGCTGTCTCGATTAGCTTTCAAGCACGATGCCCGTCTTTCTTCTGCCTCCGTTCTTGTTTTCTGGCTCCTGCTAGTCTCTCTTCTGTCTTTGTTCGTTCTCTCAAGCCTGTCATTTGGTGTATGTGCAGCTGCTTCCAGCAACAGACCAAGAGGACGGGCATGCCGTCTCGCCAGGGAAGGGAGGGGGGTGCTGCGGGTGTCACCTTTTCAAATCCCAGTCTGAGAAGAGAAGGGAACGAAAAGAAGCCAACGAAAGAAAAAGAAGGACTGCGGAGACTCTGGCAAGCCGACACCTGGCTGTCCTCGAGGGGGATGCACACGGAGAGAAGGGGGAAGGAAAGGGACAACCGTCAAGGGAGGCCCAAGCCATCATGGGTGGGTGGGTGGGTGGGTGTAGTGGTGGACGTGTGTGTGTGTGTGTGTGTGTGTCTGCAAGAGTCAGAAACGGAGAAGGAGGAGGTTGGTCACACAAAAGGTAAGAGGGGACAGGGCTCCGTTCGTTTGCACCAATGTCTGAACTGACGTGCTTTTTTCATCAGACCCGGGAGTCTCACAGGATCTAACTTGGCGATAAAATTCTGTGTTCGTTGTCTTTCGTTCTTGACCTAGCATGATTCCCTTGTGCTGTTGGGGTTTTTCGTGTTCACTCATATGCTTCTGTATGACTTGCAGCTGCCGCTATTGAGCGTGCGTATGCGAAGAAAAAAACCGAAAAACGCACACAGCCCCATCCAACCCGCCAATCTGTACAACAACCAAATCAGTCAGACAGCAGAAGGAACTACGTCCACCAACTTGGAGAAGGCGGAGGGGGGTCTCAAACGGTACCCGCCGCCACGAACCCAGCACCAGGTGAAGAAGAGCCAGACGACCGAGGGGCGTCTCCCCGGGTGTCTCTGTCACGAACCCCTTCTCAAAACGGGCACGCCCTCATGAAGCAAATCGATCGCCTCCAAATGCAATATGCGCCCCTTCCCCATCAACCCTACGCAGAAGGCCAGGGTCGACCCACTCAAAATCGCCCCACCTCCGCCCCCAGATCCCAGGTCCCCCCCTCAGGCGGCAACCCCTCAGCGCATCTGTACAGAGACCCCGAAAGATCCCGCCTCCCTCCCATTGATGATCCCAGGTTCGCTTCCCCTTCCTCTCACGCCTATCCATCGGACGCTTATGCACAGCCCGACTCAAGAGCTCAGACCCCGAAGCAGTCAATGCAGAATCCATACAGAAGCCAACAAAGGTCTCACAGCGCGGCTGCAAGAGCTTCGCAAAACCGCCAGGAGGATCGAACGGATACATTGAAGTCTGCACAAGGAAAAGTGGCATATTATCCCCCTAGAGACAACGTCTCCACAACGCTCGTCCCGACATCTCGAGGACACCACACAGAGACGGCACACTCGGGCACGGGTCCTGCGGGCAGTGCGGGGGGATCAAATTTTGTTCGGCACACTTCGCGTACTGTCTCTGGCACCTCCCACCTGCCGCCACCTCCTCCGGAAGCGTATCCGAATGGTCACTTTGCACCGCATGGAGGCGGGGCCGCCGGAAACCTGCCCAACTTCGGGGGGGCTCCTCCTGAAGGTGAGGTGTACTGATCGATGAGATTTCGATTTTGATGTAGCCTCCCTGTCCCCTCATTGCACCACTGTTAGTTCGATGAAGGAGCTTTACTGTCAGTAGTGCCCACTGGCAGCATTGAGAAATCATACGTGGATATATGCGGATTGATAATTAAAGCCCCTATTTAAAGTTTTAAACGATGTGCATGGTATTCATTAGCTAGACTATGCACACTGTCGTACAGTAGTACCCTGGCCCCCGGATATATAATAGAATGATCACTTATTAACTAGCTTATTAATCATAGTATACAGTACGGTTAGGAGTAATGAAAGTAGGACGGTTACTAGGCGGCCGCTAGGCCGCCCAGTTACCAATTTTGTGGCTACGGTAGTACTGTTCCAATGGTAGTGGTAGTAGCTAAAAACAGGCAGATTTGGCCACATTCTGAGTCAAACTTAACGTATAAAACCAATTTAGACTAGTAAAAATAGTATTTTTAGCATTTATTAAAAGTTCATTCTAGTAAAATTCAATGTTCATCATTTTATGACTGAACTCTAACTATGTATAGCATGAATTATTTGAGTATAGTCATTTCAGGGCTTTAAACTGCTAATGAGTTAAGTGGTCAAGCTTTAAAATATAAGTCTAGCAACTATTTTTACCAGAGTTTTTCCTTGAACTACCATGGTAGTAGTACTAGTAGTATACGCCTTCAAATCCACCAGTTACCATCTCATGGTTATCAAACTAACGGTAACTCGCTACTAAATAAAAAAAGCCGGTAGTAACTGCTAACCGTATTGTGTAAATCATAGAATAACCGAAAGAATAATAGATATGGATTTACATATAGTATGTTATATATATAGTCTAAATAATATAGACCTCGAATTGCTAGTTTAAATTGATATAATTCTAGATATAATTTAATATTCATCAACTATTGTTTTTGTAATTAATAATTGTTCAGAAAATAATTGGTTTCTTTGATTGTATACTGATCATTTCAGACCGTGCAGTATTTACATGGATGCATCGTATGCTTCGATTTCATACTACGCAGTAATTGGATTCTTTGGTTTCTTTGCATGATTTCAGACTATACTTTCTTTAGTGAGTTCGGTTTCATGGTTTTGCTTTGTTTAAGAAAAGTGGATAATCATTTCTTTGAGTTTGAATTGGGGACCTTCTAATCCTACTACGTATACCCCCATCCTAGTACTTCATGTTACCTACGAACTTGCTAGGTAACTTAATTAATTGCTAGATTTAATAATTGACACAAAGCCAAGAGACCGCCGTCGGAAAATAAAATTGTTTGTTTAATTTTTAAACTTTCTTTTAGTTTAATTCTATTAAATCGCCCTTACTTTCATGTATGTTTTCTTAAATCCCATATGCTGTTCGTCTCTAGGGTCATCTATGATTGTTGTCGTTGTACGTAACCTAGGGTTGTAAGTCTGTAACATTAATTATACAACTAGTTATACTGTAACTTATACAACTTTTACTGCCAGCTAGTAACCTAATTTATATATAAATATTAAAATTGATATCTAAACAAATTCCTTTAATTTATAAAACTAGCATTGCTGTAGTATAAAACACTTGTTTCCCTTTTGCGTTGGGATTATATACCCACTTGCTAGCCATTTGCAATATTTAATAATAAAAAAAGATCCCCATTGAGGAAACGATAAAGTCAGAAGCATATAACACTGATTTCTAATTCAATAATTCAGAAATTTTCAGAAACAGAAGAAAATAAGTTAAATTTTCAAAAATAAATGAAATTACTATAGTATTTCAACGAAATTAACTGTTTGAAAAGGTTAGAGAAAACTTAGAAAAGTAAAAATAGCGGCTTGGCTTTGATGGTTAGAAAGATAAACAAATACAGGTTGAAGTAGGTTGAAGCTTTATTAATGGAGCACACTCTTATGCAAAGAACATAAGAAAGAAAATTTTTATAATTGTCGATCAATCAACTTTTCAACTACTCACAAGCCAATATCAAGAAAACGTTTTTTCCATTCTTCTTTCAATTTGTCTGAAAGAGCAATTTCTCCCACAAAAAAATTTTGCAACCTCATGCAAGAACGGGAAGCAAAGATCAAAGAAGAACTTCAAGGAGAAGGGAAAAAATTGGATCGAGACCAATTTAACACGTAACATGAGCCACCCACACCGTATGTTGGCCTCACACCATCCATATATGCAGTAACGCTATCATTCGGCCAGCTTGTGCATGCTCAGCGCACGCACAATCGACCGAACACGCAATCAAGAGAGCGAGTGAGCACATATTCAATGCATGGGACGCACGCGCCTATTAGTGCCAGCTATGTACGATGACCGAGCACCGATATAGACGCTGGAAGCATGCCAGAATGCCAGCCTGAGGTGTGAGTGCCATGGGCTTGAAGGTCTCGCTCTTGAAGGTGAGTCTTCATAAGGGGTCCCTGCTTGGTCACAAAGGTGTGGGTAGTCAACGTGTAAGACACCTTACTCCTCCTTAGAGAGCTTCTGATAAATCTCCACCTCGTTGATGGTTATGGCAGAGGTCTTCTTTGTGGTAGCAAGGGTCAGATATAGGGTGGCGGTGCGCTTGGGCCTAGCCACGGCCAGGGCTAAGGTAGAGGCGGAGGCGGAGATGGACGAGATACCTGCCAGCAATATTAATTGATGGACTTTCGTACACAAGTATTTCTATGTGTAATGAGCCTCTACCAAAACCCAGAGTGCACACCAGAACCCCCCCCCTCTGGACTGTGTGTTGACTTACTTCTTCTCTTATTCGGAGATGACGAAGTCCCAGTCTTCTATACGGAATCCTCTGAGATCCAAAAAGAAGCCCAACACAGTGACGCTTCC